>JAVFBX010217559.1:0-11564 GCA_034783855.1 Mopalia kennerleyi | reverse complement strand
AGAAAGGGTTATTTCACAAACACATCACATCAGTGCCAGTGCAGGTAGACTATAGTTATCAAGCAGAAAGGGTTATTACACATACACATCACATCAGTGATGTGGAATCCACTAGAATATTAATCCAATGATTTACGGGTTTTCCCTACAGCTCAGAACATGTGTAATGTTGGACATCCAGACATAGATATGTCTCACAAATATATTGACCTTTGAGGTATATGGAGATATTGATATTTGAGGTATATTGTATATTTAGGTATGGTTACCTGGAAATCCACAAAAAAATAGCCCCCCACTTCACCCCCCCACCCCTTTCACACAAACTGATAGAATAAAAAATGATGGTGTTTAGCACTGTTAATACACACAGTTTCTCATTGCACCTGCCACCATGTATTTTATTCTGTGCAGGGGTGGTTTCCGTCATCAATGACAAAGGTGGTTACATTCGTTGATGACATGGGTGGTTTCATTCATTCGTTGACAGGGGTGGTTTCCTTCATCGATGACAAGGGCGATTTCCTTAATCAGTGACAAGTGTGGTTTCATTCATTGATGACACGGGTGGTTTAAGGTTTCCTCCCGGTTTTCCACCATAAAAGGGCAAGGAACAGTGTGAAGTGGACAATCCATCATCGTCTAATTGAAATACCCTTGAGTACGCATTAAACCCCAATCAAACAAACAAACAAATCATCTGTTAGACGATGTTTTTGTTCAAGGAGGACAAGGATGGTTACCTTCCTTGATGACTGAGTAGTTTCTTCCATTCATTACAAAACTGGTTTCTTTCATCAATGACACTGCTGACTTCTTTCATTTATTGGACTGATAACCATCATATGAGGGAAATAATTGTATGAAAATAAACCACAAACAAACAAGTCCATAATATGTTCGGTTGAATTTTGATACCATAAAATTGAGACTTACGGTATTTGCACCTATTCAGAAAGCTTTTATACATAGGCATAAACAAATACATTGTTTTGATTACTTTTATTGATATAAACAGTTTTCCTGGTAAATATTAATTAATAGGTAAAGATTTTCTTGTTGTGCCAACCTTCTACTTCCTTAATTAGATAACTTAGCCTGATGATATGAGTAATTTAATTTTTTAGCATACACATTAAGGTCACAGCTGTGTTACAAGTGGAACAGTTTACAATTAGACTGTACATTTAGATGAAATGATATAGATTTGCCTGGTTTTTACACCTGTCCTCTAATGTGTTAATGAAGATTCCTGTCTGTTTTTACCTGTAAATTCCCAAATCCCAGCTTCTGTGTGTTCCACAGTTTATACATGTAACAGATGTTAATACATGTGCTAACATTGTCATACTCATTTACATGTTGTTGTGAGCTATTCAGGTATGTGTGGGAACCGACCAGGTAATATTCTTAACATTCATACAAAAGGGGAGATGCAAATTTCTCCTTACACACCTGTGAAAATCTAGATATTCGTTTTATCCTGACTGCTGTATTGTGTTGTGGCTGTATGTGGTGGCAGGGCTCAGAACTCACCGTTGTTTATCTTGAGCTAACTACCATCCTCTTCAACAAGTAAACGCTTTTCAGTTTTGACATGTTCAGTGTATGGTTAACTCTTGCCAATTAAATGAGATTTTATGAGTGTTGAGGATTTAACCATTGAGCTGAGAGTAGACATTTAGCTTAGTGTTACAACCATTGCTTCTGCACACAACAGCGCTCAATGATTAGGTAAATTTAAGTCATAAATTATCACTTATAGCCATTCATTTAGTAGGTGGGCTCTTTTCTTCATAATACCGAATGTTATGCTTGAAACCAAATGGTGGTGAGTCTGTATGCCAGGAAGTTAAGATACATTGTTAATCACTTACCAATGAAACCTTAGAAAACTGTAGGTTGACCTCTCACCTGTCCATAGGTAAGGCGTTTTTTTGTTATGCTTCAGCCAAGTTAACACAAAGTTCATTCACATCTTTCTAATCGAATGTTACAAGTCAACTTTTGAGTTTCACTCAATTTTGTTAATTTTTAGCAATATCTGGTCATATGGACTGAATAATCAGCAGCACATCAGTTAGCCTAACTGTCTCACTTATATTTTGCACTCAATACTGATTATTAATCATAGGTGAATTTTTGACATCTGTCCTATACCTCCTACAACTACATAGCCCTACATAACGAACCATGTATCATTTATTGTACTCCTTAAAGATAGCACATATAACTCCTACAACTACATAGCCCTACATAACGAACCATGTATCATTTATTGTACTCCTTAAAGATAGCACATAAATAGTGATCAGACACATCTTGGATATATACTGACATTATTGTTGCAAATATGAGTTCATCATTGGGAATAAAACACCAATGGGCTTGTTCTATCTCTGTGTATTATTATTAATTTTAAAGAAAATAGTTTAAATATAAGTAAACATTTGCATAGGACAATGATTTGTAAGAACAGTTTTAAACAATCTTAATAAAATTAAAACTGAATATGTTGACACAGAATTTTCAACAATATGTTTTTCAAGTAGTTATTTCTTTAATTCTGAAAACATAGAGGTATATATTGAACAGGTCAAAGACCTATATTGGATTGAACAGGTCGAAGGAAGAGGATGGAGTGTGATACCATGTTAAAAAAGAACTGAAAAGTGGTTGGCAGTTGCATGGGGACAATTTGTATGTGCAAAAATAAAAGTGTTCAATTGGTTGACCTGTGGGAGTGGAAGACTGTTTGATGGTCTTCACAGTCATGTGCTGTCATCATATTTGTTTCAGAAATTGATTTTCATGTATATACGAAGAAAAAAAATTCTGTAAGATTATTATTGAGAACAATATAGTTTATACATGTATATGGTTTATATTCTGAAGAAGTATAAAAAGGAATATACATTATTGATAGCAGTCACGGTGTTATACATCTAACTCACAGACTGATAGAAGTTGCTTCATTCCTGTCCTTTTGTTTGTTTTTCTTGTTGTTCTTTTCTCCAGGAATTAGTACTGGTAGCTTCATTCCTGTCCTTTTGTTTGCTTTTCTTGTTGTTCTTTTCTCCAGGAATTAGTACTGGTAGCCATGTTTACAAACATGACCTTGGTTCTTTTGTGTCTGAATAAGGCTATATATAGCTAAAACAGATGGGAGTACAAACATGTATGGGGGAACTAGTGAATCGGGGTGAGCAGTTTACTGCTGTTATTTATGTTAAATGGGTGTCCTGTCTGTCTTTGTGCCTACCTGAATACTGTGGAATTCTGGAGATGTGGAGAATGTGTGAGATTGGCATTGAATGTTGTCATCAAGCCACCGTCCCCTATATAAATACTGTCATTAACCACTCAATTTATTTATACACCGTCCTCTTCAATCCTGTCTGATTTTAATGACAGTGCTGTTGCCCGTCACAGTATGTCACCTGAAAACACCTGTCTATTGAATGTCTTTAGCCATCACATATGCCCATGGATAAGTGTATAATTGCCAGTTATATCTACACACAAAAAAAGAGAATAATATTTGTTGATCTCTATAGAGTGTGTATGTGGATGGGTGCCTTGTAATGGCTGAACTTGTTGATAGAACAGGTGCCTGCTTACCTACAAGTAGTCTTTATCTCGCGAGTATGCATTTTTTCAAATACTGAACCACTTCATGATTCATACTTGAATGTATTTTAACAAATGTACCTTCATTTTTGGTGTACATGTATGCTATTTAATGCGGTGCATTCCTGAAGAAAAAAGTTGTGACATATTTGTTTACTGTACCTCTCAAATAAATATTCCTGCTCTTTTTGTAATAGTCTTTTTTTTGTGTCAACCTTAATTTGTATACAAGCATGTTACCTTTGTCTTACCCATGTCTTTTTACATGTTCAGAAAGCTATTATCGATAGTTTATATTTACAAGTTTTCAATGTTGAGAAGAATGTTGGGTTTTGTCAATGTATTTAGTTTTTCATAACTAACCTGTTACAGTGATGATGGTTTAGATGAGATCAAACTGACATATCAGCCTGGGTATAAAGCCAATGGGATGTTTTTTTGTAGAATTCAAGGCCTAGGAAAAACCTTAGTATTATCCTGTTGTTGTTTATAATATTGGTGGGTGAGTTGATGTATAACTCTGTAATAACATCCCCACATTCCTCGGCTTAACTCATGCATGGAAACTACACCTTCCTAATGTCTTATTTGGAGCTTCACCTAACATGTTTTCTCTGATACAACTTCCAGTTACCAGTGCAGAAATACAATACTTGGATTTTTATACATAATTTTATACAATAGTAAAAACATTGGTTACATAATACAATGTGATGGTTAGTCTTTGTAGGGAATACATAGCAGTTTTATTGCTAAAATTATGAAAAGGTATTTTTATATTAGGATGATAAAGATACTCGTAGTCAATGTAACCCGGGTTTTAGCTCTCAAGATTTACTTATACTCCGGCGAGATTTATTAAGAAGCATGTCATCAAGTTAAGTCTATCTGATAAAGCTTCTTCATGGTCAGATTGTTTTGTTGAAAGAGATCCGCATGTCTGTTAGAACTAGACACTGTCGGTAGAGTGGAGGTTAGAGTATTTTGTTACAGAGTGAGGATCCATGGCTAGTCTACTCTTTGATATTTTTTCAGGTCTTACAGATACCTTTTTTTGTTATTAAATGTTTGGAGAGTTGCATGTTGATAAGGTGTGACAAATGACTTGAGTGTGTTTGGAAGGCTTGTTTGGGTTTATTTAAGTACATGTATGAGTAGGTACATTATAGTTAGGATCCATGGAACTTCTCATCTCTTGGTCAGTCTTTATTTGTGACTGATCTGGCCTTATATTCCAGTCTAAATTATGTGTTTATTCTTATCACTTGTTTACACATTGCTCTTTTCTGTCCATCTGTAGGTATCATTGACTGTTTATTGGCTGGGACAAGTTGTGAAGGATGTATACAGTGGTCCTCAGCTAGATCAAACAGCTTTCTCTGGACTTGTTACTCAGAACCCTGGAGTTCTCTCCCCTGATCATTCTCCACAGAGAAAAACTTACCACAGCCCTCATTCTGGGTCATCTCCCGGTGTAGCACACCTTAGAAACAATAATAGTGATTTCAGCAGAAGCCTACACAACAGTCGGCAGAGCAATTATACTGTGTTAAATAGTAGTAACTGTAGTAATAATAGTGACTTGTGTGTCAGTCCTCAGAACGTTAACAAGGATTTATATACCCATCAAAGGAACGGAAATATAAGCCCAGTAGGATTACCAGGTGGGCATGTAGCCCACGAGGCATCTTATGATTCTAATGACCTTAGTTTTGATGGCGGACTCTCCCTAGATCCAGCAGACATGTCCCACCACAGCAGTACATCAAACCTCAGTCGCTGGGGAAACAACTCTCCTGTATATTCCAACCATGACACTAATAGCTCCATGTATAGGAGCAGCCCTAACCTAGCACATGGTCTTCATGCCCATAATCTTTCCTCGTCCACGGATAGTCTTGACGGAGGACATGGGTTCCATTCTCGTCAATCCTCAGGTAGTGGAGAAAACTACTCTACACGCCGTCTCAGTTCTTCGGGTCGTCCAAGCCGCCCCAGTGTTACAGCTAATCCTCTCCAGTTTGTCAAATTACCTGGATCTAACCCATTAGCACAGACTGCCCAAAAACAAATTCAAATAGCAGAAGAAAGCAAGAAAATAAAATGGGACACTTTAGTGGAAACTACAGAAGATAACGACTGGCAGTCAGTAAGTGCATTACCTTTCACAAAAATACATAAATAATAACTTTGTTGTAAAGTAAAGACATTTACATAACTGATTAGCCCTTTGGTTAAGGGCAGTTTGTTTGAAGAGTAGCAATGTTGTCTCTTCATACCATGGAGGAAAATAACTTTCCAACATTATGGAAATGCTTCACATCTTGGTTGTGCTAGTGTAAATTATTGTTGGAATACACTGTCGTCATATATAAACTTCTGCATTGGGTGGAATACCCTTAAACACGGCGTAAACCACCAACCAATCATAACTGATTATCTTAAGATATTACATTTATCATATTGTCAGTATACCTGGGTCACACATTAGTATGGCTGATTGTCATTATATCTTCAGTTACAACAGACACAAAAAAAGCCAAAGTTTTACATTTCAAATGACCACCAAAACAAAAAAGCAGAAGTTCTACATTTTCAGTTGACAATCAATAAGAAAAAAAGCAAACGTTTTACATTTTCACTTCATAACCAATATGAAAAAGCAAATGAAAAGTTTGACATTTTCAAGTGACAACCAAAAAGAAAGAGCAAACGTTTGAGATTTTCAATTGATAGCCAAAATGAAAAACCTAAAGTTTCACACTTTTAATTGAAAACCAGCGGAAAAAAAGGAAACATTTGAGTAATAGATTGAATGATTGATGAATATTTGTACAAGGCTCTGCTTAAGAATATTTCATATTATTATAGCAGTGGTGTACCCAAATCAAATAGCAGCATGCAATGTGTTTTGCTCTGTGGGAAAACTGTTATTTCTCCAGTGCCATAGACAGCATGACTTCATGCAAACATTCTATGCTAAATCAGAAGACATTTAAACAAACACAGAGACTTCACCACCGCTTTGTTGGGACATTCTGTCCTAGGGCTCTAGTTTTTCACCTTGTTTTAAAAAAACACACCTATTTCTGGGCCCTCTGGGTAAGGGCAGTTTGTTTGGAGTGTGGCAATATTGCTTTTCTGGAGCACTGGAGGAAGATTAACTTTCCAAAAGTATCAAAACATTTCACATTTTACAGTGTGCTTGTGTACATTTTGGTTGGAATACAGTTACACCACTGTCATACATGTGAGTGAAATTTCCGTAAGCACTGTGTAAAACACCAATCAATCACATATTTAATGCTCTACTATGCTTTAATATTTCAAACCAATAACAAATCCTTGTAAATAGACATTTTATGTGTCTGTGATGTTCTATAAGCCTATTAAATATAAATTTTCTTATTGTCAGTGCAAATGTTGAAGGCCTACTAAACCATACATGTGGACTGAAAGTTGATATCATATACCTTCTAAGTTTCTAGAGTTTAAAATGGAAACAGATTATTAGTATTAAGAAACTGTATGATTGATCGGATATTTCACTTATATGACAATAATTGACACTGGCACAAACAAGATGTGAATCTTTTCCATAATGGGGGAAAGTTAATTTTCCTTCAGTGCTTAGTACAGACAGCATTGCTGCTCTTCAAACAAACTGCCCTATAAGCCAGAGGGCAAGAAAACCTATCGAGCTTTTTCTGACTTCATGATTGTGACTGATTATCCCTAATAGATCATACCTTGCTCTTTTTTGTGAATTACAGAAGTTGGGTAATTGGAAGTCAAAACGACGGACTAAATCCTCTGCTTCATTTGACAAGAAAGATGAAACGGAGGCAGAAGAAAAGGAAAATGAAGAAAAAGCCTTACGCTCTACCAAAACATTTAAAGAAATGGTCGAGGAAAGGTATTCTCATTTACTCAATAGGGTTTCTGAGATTTTGGTGGTGTTTTTCTTTCCATACCCTTTATCATCAAATATAGCTTGGGCAAAAACCTCTTCAGAACAATAGAGCACTTAGAAAATACATGAAACAAAAGGGGAAACTTGGAAGTGTGAGCTGAACATACATGTCTATAAATAAAGTGGACTATTATTTACAATAGCAGAACACTGTTGATAGATACTATGCAATAGATAGCACTTCTGTTCATGATTGAGGCTTAAGAGGTTTGTACAGAAGTGTATTCATTATACCAGGAGACCATATATTGGATGTCCACAGCATTGGGCACGAGCACTTACAGATGGCTGATTGGAATGATGAGAAATAAGGGGGTGGGTAGTCTCATTTTGTTTTTCCAATCGGTGAACTGGGATATCATATCATATGGTATTTTTTGTAGTAAAATCATTGTAATTGTTACATGATATTTTCAGAGATAGACGTAAGAGTATGAACAGCTATCCTCTAGAGGACGAGAATGATGAGTACACATCTAACAACCACTCCAGTGATATTAACCACAACCGGACTGAATCAGCTAGATCAATAGTATGTATAGAGAAACATTATGTATGGCGTTAAACTCCAATCAAATGGTTCCAATCCACAGCTTAAAATTCATACAAATATTATAACTCTGTCAGCAAATATTTAATCAGAATATTCATGCATATCATTGTGTGTAGAAGTAAATAGGGCTATTCCACAGCTGTTCTAAAATTCCTATTCCTATTATGTTTTTGTTTTTTCCTTGGTTGATTTTGTGTTTCTTATTTTTCAGCAAAGTTCTGGTTCATTGGATGACTCGTCAGCCTTTGATTCATCAGCGCCTTGGGCTGCCAGTTCTGATGATGATACCTTCAAGAGAGATAACCGTGTCAGAAATGGATTACCGTCTGAATCAGATACAGAATCTAACAAAGAAAACTGGACGGAGCGAGATGAAGGTCATATTAACAACAATAACAATACTGAATATAGAAGATCTTCCAATTCACAAAAACTTTCAGAGGAGAAAAACATAGAAGAGAAAAATGTGTCAAGCCAAAAACCAAAGTCAAACAAACTAAGTAATCTGTTACGAGCATTTGAGGAACAAACAGAAAGTGAAATTGAATATAAGCCTTTATCTCGACGTCCTCCACAGAAAGCCACCCATGTCAATGATCCAATTTCAGTTAAGGAAGAAGCCAAAGTATCGCCCAGATCCCCTAGGTCAGATAAGGTAAGGGTATGGAGTAGTGGCTAGGTTATACTCTATATTGTAGGAGTGTAGACACTGTGGCTCAGTAAATAGGGTATGATTTACCCTCTGAGCTCCCAACACTAGTGTTATTCCCCATAGCTGAGCCTCCCTTAACTCTGCCCCCTCCTGACACGATATGACGCCTTCAGCTGACCGACTACATTTTTTTTCGGCTTGCCCCCTGGTGAAGCATTTTGACACTCAGGTCGTTTTCCTGTTGACGCGATTTGATGCCTTGCATGCATTGAAAAAGCTATCTTTAATTTCGCTAATAAATTTCGTGAAATCATGGAGCAATTTCATTGGCGATCGATTATTTGTGTCTTCTTAAGTGACTTTTGGTCAAATTTCGGATAAATTCCTTGCTTTTTGTGTTTGCTGGAAAGTTTTCCAACATGTAACTCAAGTGTGTGATTTATTCAAGATGGCGGACTCGATCGCTAATTACGAAAGTGGCTCCAAAATTGATGATTTCTCGTCTAATTCAGAGTTTTCTGACTTTAAAACTGATGATATTTTAAATATAAGGGATGTGAGTGATATCTTCACATTGTCTAGCGAAAGTGAGTCGGATAGTGAAAGCCATATGCTAGCTGGCAGTAGCAGCAGTCCAACGGCAACAACAACAAACATGGAGTTAAAACTAGTCATTTCCAAGCGGGACTACAGTTGCCATGATCTTTTTAACTCTTCAAACGCAGCACCCCAGGATTAGTTTGAGTTATTTTGTAAAGCCAATGATGATGTGATGATTGGTATTCTCTGAGCATTATGTAAAGCCAATGATGATGGGATGAGATGTGTTCTCTGAGTATTATGTAAAGCCAATGGTAATGTGATGATTGGTATTCTCTGAGTATTATGTAAAGCTAATGATAATGTGATGATTGGTGTTCTCTGAGTATTATGTTAAGCCAATGATAATGTGATGATTGGTATTCTCTGAGCATTAGGCTGCGTTTCCACCAAGTTTCACGTGACACGGTCAGACGTGAAACATGACACGGGTAAAAAGAATGAACATGTTGATTCTTCAAAAACGTGTCATTTCACGCGTGACACGTGAAACGTGAAAAGTGACATTGATGGAAACGGTTCCTACCAACATCATATGTTTCTATTTCTTGTCACGTGTCACGTGAAACTTGGTGGAAACGCAGCCTTATAGACAGTGATGGGCGTTTTTATAAGGTTTTAAGGTGTGATTTTGGGGTTCCTTTTACATACATGTATGAATGCGTCCTGTACATGGGTAAATACGGCACTACGCTTAACTGTAATAATAACCTAAATTAAAATTATATTTTTAAGTGTTTTTGTTACAGGTCCATGTGTATTATTCTGGCAAATTGAAATCTGGCAAACCGTTTGATTCATGTACATCAGGAAGACCATTCGCCTTTAAATTGGGACGGAGCGAGGTTATTAAGGGCTGGGATAATGGAGTCGCAGGTAATTCAGTCTAGTGTTTCAACCTGTAAATATAGAACTACATCCCATTAGTCCCCCACGGGATCGCACCATGAGTTGAATTCTCTCCACATTCTGGGGATGTTAAACTTGTCTTAGTTGTTCCAGGCCTGCTACTGTTCTTCAGTGGCCATATAGCCCATGGCCATGACGTACTGGGTAGTGAGTGCGCTTTCTAATGCCTACTTCGATGTACCGTTCACGGGATGGAGTCCGCCTGTCGACCCTCAGGTATATGAGTGAGTCACAAGATGTGGCTCCGGCAATCGTGGGGGTGGTTTTTACAAGGATTCCTCTCAGTTTTGCACCGTAATAGGGCAAGGAACAGTGTGAAGTGGACAATCTGTCGACAAATAAGTGAAATACCACGACGTTAAACCCCAATCAAACAAATCAGTGGCCATTAGGACAAAATACATTTTTTTTTAAAACTGTATGGATCTTACTAACCCAGGAGTGTTTCAGGAAGAAAATGAGATGGTTTAAATCACCATCAGGTCATATAATTTTTATATATTGGAAGACCAATTGCCATAATACGGTAGGGTTTCCTTAATTCTGAAGGTCAGGAAGACTTCTGGAGAATAGCTAGGCTTCCTGTTGTCATCTGCTCTAAGCGCACCAGGACAACATGAAGCTAATCCTCAACAGTAAACAACAGTTGATGGAGAATGAAAATTATAGGTTCAGTTAAAGTCCTGCTTCAGAAATACATTGTGTCATCTGGTTGGACTTCAGAACATTATACAAATTGTCTTCAATTAGGCCTATATTTCATAATTTTGCCAAAAATATAGGACATTTTCTATAAATATAGGACTCAGAAAAAAATATATAGGACTTGTAGGATATATAGGACACAGCTTCAAGCCTGCATAACTTTGGGGAGTGTTTCTGGTTAGAGCTACTTACACTTGGGTCGACCCTAAACTGATATATAAATATTTCCACAAAATAATGGTGGAGTGAGCTTCATGTTACCTTTGTGCTCTCGAGGCTAAAGGGCAACATTGAGATAGTCTATTTGTTGCCAATGGTGTCTAGGGTGGTTTCTTTCACACATTGGTCTGACACACCCTCATGTAAGTGAAATAAACTTAAGTACTGCTTTAAACCCCAGGGGCCAGTTGTTCAAAGCACTATTAGTTTTAATCCTAGATTAGATGATGTCACTCCATGTTGAAGCCCTATCTCTAATCCTAGATTAGTGGTTTAATCTTCTATTAGTGACTAATCTTGGTTTTGTATAAAGCAAACTACTG
>JAVFBX010217548.1:0-11565 GCA_034783855.1 Mopalia kennerleyi | reverse complement strand
TATATTTCTATTAACTTGACATCTTCATTATTGGAATCAACTCAATTATACTGTGACAAATATAAACAAATTTACGAACGAAGCAGGCACAAAATCCGGCTATATCTGATATTCCTGATTTCCATTATATGTCGAGAATAAACATTTACAATATTGTATGAAGTCAACTTCATTCATTTAATTTACTCCTTAAGAAAATCACAAAGTGAAAGAATAAATAAATGGACGACTGAACGAACAAGTTACGACATTAATCTTGGGACTATATTTACTACCGTTGAATTTATTCATCGATATACATGATATTCCAATAGTTATCGTTTCAGTATATTTCGAGGAATAATATTCATGCTATATATAGTATTTACTTAACTCGCCTTAGATACAAAAAAAAGGTGAAAGAACAAAGAAAGAAAACGAGCGTACAGAATAAAATTCCAATGTCTGTATTTATTAACCATGATTATAAATGTTGACTAATTCCTATATTAACACAATACGTGGGTAAGATATTCAGTTAATCCCCTTCCTTTAGGACTCCTCTCTGCTGATTACTCTATTGTTGTTCACTATTATGACAAATCTAATCCGATGACTGGGGTTTGGACTGGACTAATACCGACACTTGTGGCAGATTGAATAGGGTCATAATGAGCCAACCCCCTTTGGCGTTACACAAACCCACTGGTCCAATAAGGATATTTATCGCCCTCCTACCGAGTCAGGCTCTCGACATGGCGGAAATGGGAGGTCACTTTATGTCACGTGAGTGGTCAGTTTGGAAAGTTTATTAGTCCACATACCTGAGCTTAATTAGGTCATGATTCACCTGCGTTAATATTCCGAGGAGTAAATTAGTCAATTTAGCTTAAATATTATACAAAAAGTCACTCAAAGTGTACAGCAGATGCTGAGAAAATGCGAAAGTCGAGCTTCCGAGCTTTCGTTTAAATATCGATATAAAAGACATCAAAAAGAAAATAGGCCTACGTCCCAAATATAAAAAGGGACCAAAGATATAAATATGAAATTAAATTGAATTGCATATTGTTATCAAAACGAGCTTTCAACATTTGTTTACAAACATTTGAACAAAACAATTGCATAATGGTAAATGCAAAAACAAAAAACCGTTCTATACTTCAATTGACTATTTCTTGTGAAGTACTATATTTTTTTTTAAAACAATTTCATAGTGGGGAAGTGGTGTTATATATACTTACATAATTATGAAAGTAAAAGCAAAATTGACAGAAAACAATTTATATATATTATAATATATATATATATAAACGCTGTAATGTTGCATTGAAATCACCCTTCTTCTCAAAGGACTTCACAGAGAACGTTTTGTAAATGAATATAGTTTATATGCCAATCGATTGATTGTCCTTCTATAGTGAAAAAAGGCTGCTTGTGATATAACAATTCTATAAGCCTACTCTTTCCCATCTCCACATTTTGGGTTACTTTTATAATGTTAACAGGGACAGTTTGGGAGTAGGCCCTACATCGTTTTAAACACCCAACAACAAGATCGAGTTGCTTAACATGTGTCGATTTGTCTTCATATAGGCTATGCATTATTGCACAGGTTGAGAAATTTGTCTGAGTTTTTTTCTCTTTCACTTAAAATAAAAACCAAGTGAGAGTTTTGTTTGGGAATAAGTTTTAGATCGGGCTGGACGATGTCCACGATTATTTTAGCTAAAGCACAGGCAGGTCGTAGACGAGGAATGCCTAGATTCATAGAGGAAGGCAGGCAGCTATTCGTGATGTAACACACATAACACTAGCCGAGGTGTTAAATATTTGAGTTTCTTGCCTGGATTGTTGACAAGTGTCAGAAGTAGATTTGAATGAACAGGTCTAATTTGACAAGTTTCTCACGTAATCTCGCAGTGACCTTAGTTATGGCGGGCAGATTGCAGGAACGCATAGGGACGCCGGCATGATCGTGGTCAAACCAGTTGAATGGCATCATCGCGATACAAAAGGAACGCCCGCTGAACGCCGCGGAAACTAAAAAGAAGGTTTGTTTTAAAGTCCATCATAATCGGATCAACCATTCTCGAGTTCACTCAAACCTTAAGGAACGCTTAGTGTTAAAGTTCTGTAAGCCTGTATACCATTTCTGCTAGGTAAATTCTAAAAGCCCTCGTCTGTTTCGAGTGCTTCGTTCTCGTCCGGTAGCGTGTAGCCAAGCCGTTCAGCATTTTACCGTCACTAGGTGGCGCTGTTTGCAGAGAGCAGTCGAGAGGAGTAGATGGTGTTCAGCGTTAAGAGAAGATAAGCTTGTGACACTTGCACAGGGAGCTTAGAAAGCCAATACGGGAGTTTATCGTGAATTTGTGTAAGGAATTGGCACTGACATATATACATACATCAGGATTACTTGATACGAGGACATTTTCCAACATACAATTAAGGTACTGATTTATTTGTTATTTGCCTGTTTATTTTCGCGTATTTTATTGAAGTGTCTTTAAGGCGATGAACAAGTATATCCGTATCAAATAGGCGGATTGGTCACTGCTTAACTACATCAGTATATGCTTGTCTACCTTCATTATACATCAGTATAGGTTAATGCTTGTTTACCTTTATTATATATAAACTACAATTATTGCATATGTAATAAAGCCGATTTCTACAAGCCGTTAAGCTGCTATGGGTTAAGTTGCCAAAATTTTACAAGTATGTAGAATGGAATATAGTGTATAGAGTAGAAAAATCTTTCTCTTCATATTTAAAAAGTTCAAAGATTAGAACTTGCATATTAATGGGATTGCGTTACTACCCCTTCAGTATAGCGTTTAACAAATGCAACTTCTTTTTCGAAATGATATACAAACTTTTTACTTATAAGCGAGCTATAGTCCTACATGCTACAAAACCAACTTGCAAATTAACAAAAATAAACCATTGAACTGTTAGAAGTCTGTCCACAGTTAATATCTATAACGTATCCTCGTTTAAAACTGCATGTATTCACTATCTTGCCAGTATAGGACATTTCGCCAAATAATAAAAATGATGTTAATTTCGTTATGTGCATGTTCCCGCATAACTTTTACACCTATATACATATATAGGTTTTATAATGGCGTTGATGCTAATAAACGTGTAGGCCTATATTGGTTTTCTAGAGCGCGTCTATGGTGTCAGCCTTGAACTAAAATCCATATATAAAATACATTATTGATATATAAAATGAATCTTTTACGCGTTAAGCAAACAGCGACATCATGCCATTGATTACCTGGATTTTAATGTCATTGTGAAGAATCTCCATAGGCCTATAACTGTTCTAAATCGTTTAGAAGTTTGTGGGAATACTCAATCGTAGGCTATATGCTATACCATTGTCGCCTTCAATTCTCTCTTATATTTGAATAGCAAACGTTACTGAGTAAAGGCTTTATAAGAAATTAACAACACACCAACGTTGTGATTAAAATATATCCTGATGTATAAAACAGCGTGGTCAGTGGCCCTCCGAATATATTTACCCTTTCCAAACATCATTATGTTCATATTAAAGAAGTATTAAATAAGATTTTTAAATTATGAATTTTAATTAATTTTATCCGACTCTTTAGTAAGTTTTTAAACAGTTTATCGACGGCAATCTACTATAAAAACAGACTGTTCTTTACTTTTAAATACTTTCACCTCTGTTAACGATAAATAAACCTATATGACAAAATAAAATAAGTGACAATACCCAAACATCCATAATCTATTATGTGGATTATCCATTTTGACACTTACTTTAAGTTAATTTTCCAAGTTAAGATTTTGCTTAATTGAGACATAGCAACGTGATCTATTTGTACCATTTTTTATCCATCTATTTATCGAGAGTGTTTGCTAATGTCCAAATAAACTTTTAAAATAAACACGTTACCAGTATATTCGATTTTATGTTTTCTAACCAAAATGAAATTATAACATCCTAAAGACGTTAGACACACAATCAACATGTCAGTCACTTTCTTTTATTGGGCTTTTTATGGCTGGTTACGGGTTGTGTTGGGTTGCCTCTCAACGCGGGCGTACAGGCTAGAATATCAGCGAAAAGAAACCCAACGCGTTAACTTGCCAGATAAACAAAGTCGAGAAGTTTACCGAGCTAAGTGTGTACGGCGTGTTCTCCTACAGCCAACACTTCTGCCTGTCATGAGGCTTCATTCAAGGCGAGAGATCGCTGGCAAGCTCCCGGACAACCGTGAACTCAAGCGGGAATGTTAAACATCACTGTGTGTGTTTTTGGCCTCGTTATGTAATATGTTTGTCTATGAGTTAGGTGCTGCAAAAACAAACATTGTATGTCCACTTTGGCTTAACTTAATAAAACAACTAAATTAAAACGACAACAGGACAAGTTATTTATATGGCACGCACTATAGAAAATTGTTCAGGAATAACAAGTAGAAAGCCTTACTTAAAGCTTTAAACCAGAAAGTTTTCTTTACTTTTTAACTGTATAGTTTTCATCGAGCACAAGATTGCCAAATCTTATAAATGGAATAACCAAACTCCCCTTCTCCTCCTTCCCCCTTATAAGTATATAGCTTTAATATTTTATTTTGCACGTATAATAGAAAATAGAAATAAAAATTAAAAAACATCGAGTCATTTTAACGACCTTGTTTGCCACTGCCTCAATGCAGTCAGTGAAATGCCTGAAATAAATTTATTAATTACATTTTTAAACGTCAATATCAGTTTTTTGTGCCTGTGATTTTATTTGTCTTGACATTTGTCCCAGTTGTGGGGCCTCATTTTAATTCGTCTTATTATAGTATTGTCCTGAAAAACAACGATACAGCAATATAGAAATATAGAAGCTAAATCATGTAAAAATATGTATCGAGACGTACACGTAACTCAACACGTAAAGCAATTTCTTGGGTCTGAGTGATAAATGTATATATGATGTAAACCGGGATGATAAATATATAGGCCTATTGTCTCAATTCTAAAACAAAATATTCAGCACAATTTCAATCAATAAACAGATATTTATCTACTTTTTTTTATTGTGCTTTTTTTTGGTATTGAGATCAGGTTAATTGGGGGATATTTTCTAAGAACATTTTATTTCCGAAGTGTTTTGGAAACTAGTTTCTTTTCTAACAAAGGAAATGGTATCAGATAATTCGCTTTTAATGGCGGGAGGCTTGTGTCGTTGTCTCTGGGGACTTAGGTTGGTGTTATTGTGTAATATGTGATATATTTATTATACGAGTTAAGACGGTTTCATATGGTACCTTACATCTGGTACGTATACAAGAGAAAGAACTTAAGAAGAAGAAACATAAAGGAAGAGACCTATTTATAATGTCATTATATTATAGACCACATCTTCCGTTAACATGCTCGTTTAAATTAAATGACAACGGCTTCCTCAAAATCTGTTTTTGCACTTTTTTGTGGGTGGTTACTCAATTTTTTTTCTTCAGTTTTTATAAACTGGCATTTAGAAGTATTGGGTATAAATTTAAATAAGCTGCAATTTTTTTAATATAAAGTACTTAGTTCTTTTTTTGATGGTAAAGTTTACTTGTGAGAACACAACAAACTTTCAAACTGACTTAACGAAGCACTGGATTGTAAATAGAAAGAGTGACAAACACAGGTGTTGAGCGTTTTAGAACTGTTAAAAGAAATAATGGTTTTCATTCAATGTCTTATAAACTGCAGAATCAAGCAAGACAGAATTTATGGAAGAGAAGGTAAAACTGCCATAAAGACAAAAACCAGTGACAAATTCACAAAATTCCTGCGTATTTCTATATTATGTGTTAAACGCAGTATGTTTATGCCGCTGTTCTGTAGTCATGTCAAATGAACGAGAGGCTCAAACTGTCAATCGTCTCTGTGTTGACTAGGACCGCCCCCGTTATGGCTAAATCAACAGCCAATTCAACCTTGCCAGTCTGACAGCACCATTTTATAAACATGCCACATTTTAAAAGTTTATTTTTCTGAAAGGTTGTCTTGTATAAACATTTCCACGTGCTCTCACTAAAGAAAAGAAAAAACAGAAGAAAAGGGAGTGGAAAAAAGGCTTCCTAAATCGTTGTGTCTACATATAATAATAGAACATTTTTGAATAGGTTGAATATGGCCAAAAAGTATTTTTTGCCTAAACTGTTTGCATCTTCGCATGCTTTCTATTTCAATTGATCAGTTTAAAAAAATTATATGTGTATTTTATATTCTGTTGTACAATATCTTTTAATTCGATTAATCTGTGGATTTCTACATCGCATTTTATCTAATCAAAACTAATATAGATCATTGATTGAAAATACTGTTTTTTGACCAATGACATGCCAGATGCTATTTGCTGCCGGAAGTCTCAGGCTCATGTCAAGTTTACATTTCCTGTTGTAAAATTAACCGCTGTCAAAGTGGAATGTCCAAAACGAGGATAATTTCGACAAATTGTCACGTACATGTCTGACCTCATTTTTATGTCTTTTTTTTTACTCGCATATCAGAAATCTTAATAAGGATTATGTTAAGCCGTGTGCATTAATCTTATATTATATTTAATTATCATCTGACCTAATTTTAATCAAGCGAAATCTTTCTGACATCTGTGTTGCTCACAGCGGTATGCCATTTTGATTTTCGTTTAAAAATTCATATAGGTCTTTAAATTATTACATTAAAACTGACACTAATGTTATGCAAGTAATATATATATATGTATACAAATAGGGGCGCAACATATTATATTTGCAAATATATTGCTTAAGACTCTGGAAGCTATTATGTAGATGGGATATTACCCAATTTGAAATTCTGCATGGTATTTATTTTTTCCGAGTTGCGATTATTAGCTGACTATTGGCTGTTGTTGTTGATGCAGTCTCCAGTTGGTGTCTATAGCATATGCTCGCTTCTTCAGGTAAGTTATATACTAAGTGTTTCAGCAGAAAGATATACCTATCTACACACTTGTAACATGTTTGTTTGGATGGTGGGTCATACCCCGTAGGGTTATTTCACTCATATAATCTTATGCGCATACCAGCCCAGTGTATGCATGGGTGGAGGAATTCACCCTGTAGACGCCATTTGCAACAAAGAAAGACGCACCGGACAAGCAGGACGTATACTGCATGCACAAAGACATCATAAGCAGATTTGCTTCGTGTTGCCCCTTAGCTCGGAGGGCACCTGCAGGGTAACAGTTCACCCTTAGCTCGAAGAGCACCTGCACGGCAACAGGGATGTGTAGATGCTTCTCACCCGGGTCAAATAAGGACTGGAAGATGTTCATCTAAAAACTTGTGTAGTTTGCTCCTATAGAACTAAGCTCTATAACTATAATGTATCAAATACTATGTCTAGGGAAGTTTCCTCCCCGTTTTCCACTCAATAACAGCAGTGCAAAGAATATGCAAGTGTTACACCAATCCAGTATAAATAGTACTAGTTGCGTCAAATAAATAACAATATAAGTACAAATATAGTATAGAGAGTCACTGCATTGGAATTTAATGTTTTAATTTAATGTATATCCATGTATTGTCAGCCTATTGTATAAATTTGTTTTCATATATAACATATTTATTCTGTGTCAATGTTCATTCTAGCGTTTAAATATAACGCATCGACACGATTGTGTTATGGGATAGAACGGATTTGGATACGGCATTCTATTAAGTTCATATATCGTAAGGGGCTTTTAAAACAAGTAGATTTAACTAGCATTGAAACGATGTATAGGCATAGTCGGTCTGATATAATAGCTTTGGGGTTTTTTATTTGGGATTTTCTCTGTACTTAATGTGATTTCACTCATATGACAGTGTGCCAGTCCGATGGGTGCAAGTAACTCCCCTCAACAACATTGACGACAAATAAAGACAAGACAATGATATGCCGCGCAATATAACAACATCACACACAGATCGACTGTTACGAAGAGGGTCATATAATATGTATATATATATATATATACACAGGTGTACCGCCTAGTAGGTTGTAACAACTTTCTTATCATGTACTTAAGTGATGTATTTGAGGTAGTATGTTGAACCTTAAGATAAACAAAATTTCGTAACAAACAGGATTACATACAAGCGCATTATTAAAATGTTAACTGGTATAGATTCAAACTCCCCGTCGTGTTAAATTTTTAAGCCAGTTTGATAAATTCGCTGGTTTGTTTACTTAGCTCCCAGGTACGTTATAAACAATAAAGTGTTTGTTTATATAAATATTACGATTTATGCAGGGAATTAGTGTACTCTTAATACGCGATAGATCAATGGCCCGCGCGCGATCCGTCGCGGCCTGTGTAAATAACGCGTCTCCACAGGATTGAGGGTTTCAGCGCTTCTATGAAATTAATGGAAATGGGACATTCAAATAATTCTTAAGCCAACTAAACCGTGACAAGCTGATCTAAGCTACAGTCACGTTTCCATTAACTACAGTATAGCGTAAGAAGCAAAGGGATATCTGCCTTCTTAAAAAAAATGGTGTACTAAATACCGCTAGAAATTAGTGCTATGTGCATGGATTGGTTATCTTATTGCGAACAACTTACCTGTTGTTGGTAGATGCACCTTAATTCAATTCAAATTGGATAGTCTTGGCAAGTCGGTGAAGATATTGTCTTTTGTATAAACCAGGTTTCTCTCATACATATAAATTAAGAGGGATCTTTGATTACTTTTAGTTTTAATCCATAATCGAACAGATGTTAATGGAATCATGCGTTCAGTGTCAAGAATGTCTCATGCATGAATTATGGGTTCCTTTTAAAGCGATAGAAAATAAAACTGTCCGAGAGGTAGAATTATAAGGAAAGACCTTCGATTTAATGAAAACAAATTTGCTTGGTTATTATTTTCAATCGTGTATTAAATTTTTGGGGTTCCCCAAACCGTACAGGTCTACAGATATATAGAGCGCTAAGAATAGAATAGAATCGCTTCTACTTCCTACGTCGAGACATTGACTTTAAGATACACCCGGGCCATCTTGTTTTGAACTTCTTTTATTTGGTGATCCATGGCAAATGTCCGGGGGAATTCATGCGCGATGTCCTGACATGGCGTAGGAGAAAACCATTGCTCTCCGTGCTTTAAATGTGTGTTTTACCTCCCTTTGACAATAAATGACATTAATAAGCTCCTTTGAAAGACAACATGATATTTCTCACCTGGCATGCATGAATTTTAACTTTTAGTTTTAACCTTATCATAGACATTCCACAGAACATATAAACGCCGCGGCAAATTGGTATTGTTTTGTTGATAGTTTTTGATCAAACTTGTCGAACAAAATAAGTGAAATTCTGCATTGCCATTTAATTCTGTCATTGTTTATATTGAATGTACACTGAAGTCCATTTTCATGGTGTGTAGCCAACCCGGATCAAACAAGATATAGTCTTGTAAGATTCGGTCACTGCTCTTTATACGTTTATTTACAAAACCTAACACTGGTTATATATAGCTGACGGTTAAGTTGTTCGTTCCTTTCTCGCGATCTGACCTTTCGATATGAGGTCAAACCTATTATGAACATTCCTAACCCTCCATAAATTATGTAAAAAAAATAACTTAGTGATGAGATTAAACTGAACATTTTTAACACTTTTTTCTAATATGATACAAGCTTATAGAGCCATTCTTTCCTGTATTAGACACAAAGGTATCATGGCTCACATTCGCAATTAACCTAATTGGGCTGTTAATTAGTTCTCAGGTAATCGGGTATGTAATTCAGCTTACCACCGTGTCTCTATATAAGACATAGTCAGTGTCACTGTCAGTCATTATGATATCTACATTTACCTGACAGCCTTTAATTAAACCGATTTTTACCTGTTCACTTTTTAAATATATGCACGTCAACTATACAATTGAAAGAAAAAAAAGGTATGGAAGCCACTTTATGACACTTATAGCCTATTGACTTCTGCTCCTGTTTTGACAATGACGTTTAAAGCTGAGTACATTTGTACCTGGAAAACTTCATAGCTCATAACATCACCCTGCCCTACTTTACTCCACTTCTTACGGTTTCTATTCGTATAACTGATTTGTCTTTTACTCCTCAATTGAAAATGTCGCTTAAAGTTAACGTACCTGAACCAATTTACACCGCTCGTAACGTCATCCTGTCCTACTTTGCTCTACTTAATATACGGTTTCTATTCGTATAACTGATTTGTCTTTTACTCCTAAATTGAAAATGTCGCTTAAAATACACTACTTACACATTTCCAATTTTTAAGACAAAAAACACCCCAACAGTTTTGTAAAGTTGTTGTTAATGTGCACCGTTTGTCGACAGTTTATATATTAAATCTCAATAACACATATTCGAAACTATAGGATTATTTTTCTTTTCGGGGTTTTCTGTACAAATGTCAGTGGTGTGCGTATATGCGCGTCTGCATGTTATTTAATAGTAGTTCAAGCGATTAGGTTAAAATAAACTTCTACAGCAAATTTAGTCTACAGCCGTTATCTAAAATGAAATAATTGTGTACAATTAGTTTCTGAACCCACTCTCTCCCTAAAGACCCATTCTCCCCTCCATCGACACAAGAGCAAGAGAAGGGCGTTCTCTTTGTATCTGATATTGCCATTTATAATCTGTATATACATGTCTAAATATAAATTTTGATAAGGAAGTATATTAACTATTATATTGATTAAAAATCTGTTGTGGATTAAAATTATAATTTTAATAGATAAAAACAAGATAGCTTGTTATATGTCTGAAATTAATATACTAGTATTATTATTATTAGTATATCATTATCTAATCTCAATATACTTGCTAAATATCTCAATATACTAAACTAGTAGATCGGGAGTCGGTTGGAGTGCTGTTCATGCTGGCCACTGAAACCGTGATTGAATGGAGGCAAGCGGGATACATTCTCTGCATTGAGTAACAAGTATATTAATCTTACTGATTCAAACTTGCAGTAATGATATAGTATTAAAATTAAGTGGTACAAAACTCGTATCAGGCAATATCGAAAGACGTATGGCACAGCAATTGATTCAGTAGATATGTTGTCATATTCACGTACCAGCAGGTAGTTTGTATAGAACCTTTCATTATGTCTGCATGGTGCTTTCGTTGGTAAAAATATTTGTTTGAAATTGTGGGTTTAAGGCTGCTTCTCTGGTATGGATTTCGCGGCCCGCAGGTAAAGATGCATTCTCATGGTAAAATTTATAGTAACGATTTCTGGGGGATTAACCTTTTTTGCTGAGTTTTGATTTGTCCAATATTTCGTACTTTGTAATCGACCAATAAAAATGCTGCAAAAAAGGGGAATCCCCTTTTGTCGTTATAAGTCCTTCCACGAGAATGTCCCTTAAGGGTAAACTGGAAGCCGATATGTTGGGAATTTGCACCATATTTTGCGTCTTGTGTTTGCTTATAGCAAAATGTTGCTGGTAACGTTATAATCCCGCGCTGCCATGCTAGTTAAATAACCTGAAAAAGGGTACAACACTCAACTCAAATCGATGTCAGTTAGTAGGCAATACAAATTTCCTCAGAAAA
>JAVFBX010217537.1:0-11565 GCA_034783855.1 Mopalia kennerleyi | reverse complement strand
CATTTCGCTGCAGCTAAAGCTAGTGAATATACTTTTAAAGTTTTAAAGATTTAAACAAGGCTGTGGTTATAACTGATAGTGCTATGTACCGGTAATATCTAAAATCAATAAACAAATCATACATACATGTATACAGAGTCAAACACTTTCTGAAACATGAATGCAGAGACCATATATATGCTGGTGAGCTAAGCATTGGTTAGCATTGAAACAATTTGTCAACATCATATATGATATCTGACATAAATTTATTTGCTTTATAACATTAATGGGGCAATCCACATTTAATTTCATTTAATAAAGCTAATTTAATCACGCAAATTATATATTGAACATTACATTTGCTTCATCTCTTAAAAATACGCTTATCCATAAAATGCTGTTGTATTGCCTGGGTTAATCACTTTTGCGACGGCATTTTTGTGCCCAGGTAAAAATACGGTAACTACTAGCAGGGTTGAGTAAATCAGTATTTATATGAAGAGATCAAATCAACAGCTGACACTGGTTTATGGTTAGATATTATCCTATGAGTAAGCCCCCATCACTGGTATGTGTAAACTGTGCCCAATTCCTGAAGTATGTAGGCCTACTTCATGTTATAGGATTACAAGAGTGTACTCTTTCAAAGACTGTTTGTACTAATAAAATACTACTCCAAAGTAAAGTTTAATGCTTACATGTAAGAACATATGCCTGTGTAAATAACTACATGTTTCAAGAAAAAGTTCAAATGACACTAAGTCACACTATTAGTATGAGAAATAGCAAAACTACTTTCTTTCTCACTCTACCAGACTTGTAAACTGGCAAACTCAGACAGCTTAATTGAACGTTGTTTATGTTTAGAAGATTACATGTCAGCCTGCAGAGAGAGAGAGCTGAGCCACTACCTCATAATTTAGTGGATACATCTACCACAGCAGTATTATGAGGGGACACTCAGTCACCAGCCCAGGACTACCCACAAACAGCAGTACCCACACCAGGCCAACAGTACCAGGTACCAGCACGGTGACATGCAGCCTGCAGTGCTGTACTCTCATCACACCAGGTCGCAGTACATGTATCTGCACCAGTCCTGCAATACCCACATTACACCAGGTCGCAATATCCACACTGTAAGATGTGACTTGGAAAACTCTTTGTGTTATTCAATTGAAAGTGGATAAAAATTACCATTTGTAAGTCTTATAGATTGGATATTTTAAAGTATTTGGACAGTAAATGTATATTTTTTTTAAATTATGTTTGAGAAATTTCTGTCTGGTTAGGGAAATCTTTACAACTATTTTCAGGAGAAAATGTTCGTTTATAGGCAAAAAATATGGGTTCGCAAGAACCCTTAGTTCCCATCAGGCCTCCAGTACCCACACCAGGCCTGCAGTAACCACACCAAACCAGTACCCACCCCACAGCCCACACCAGGCCTCTAGTACCCACACCAGGCCTGCTGTACCCACACCACTCCATTTCCCACAACACTGTGACCAGGCTTGCTGTGCCCACACTAGTACTCTCACCAGTACTGTTACAGTATACATAATAAAAGGCATTCATACCCTCAGGCTCACCAGTAACTATATAATGTAGCAACACCAGGCCTGCAGTAGCCACACCACACCAGTACCCACACAAGGCCTGCAGTATCCACACCACACCAGGCCTGCAGTATCCACACCACACCAGCAGTACTGTACCCACACTAGTACACTCACTTTCTAAGTTAAAAAAATGGCCAGTGGTGTAGTAAAGGTGGAATACACCTATTACAAACTTTCGACGGCAGCAACAGCATCTATGTTTAGTTTGACAAAATGACACCGGCACATATGTTGAAGATTCCAGGTGAGTTATATTTTGATTGATTTATTGTTATTTTTCAATTGTGGGCACTACTGCAAAAGCTTGTTTCATATCTTTCCTTTCATACAAGGAAATGATGAAGCCCGCGGTACTAGCTAGATACAAGTGTCTGTGGTTGAACTGATCACTCTTCAATTAAAGACAATTCACATATTCACAGTTATGCACACCTCAATTGATTTCTTCACCTTTATGGGATTGATTGAGGTAAACTGTGATGTAAATATTTAACACCTGACTTAGTAGCTGTTGACTCTTGGAGATGGAGGGTTTGGGCACCCACAGCCCATTAAATGGGCTGCAATCGGGCCTGCATACAGGACAAGGCATTACTTGAAATATATGTGCATATATATGTTTCATGCACCCAGAATATTACATATTTGAAATGTAATGTACAAAATGATATCTGTGCTCACCTGTTTTCGAATTTGAACGATTGATTTGTATGCCGTCAAATAACCAGTTTCCATGACAACAGGCCACTCCTCTCTTTCATCCATTGAGGTGAGATTAACAGGTAAGTCTGTGGAAGATTTTACAACAACATTGGGCAAAACTCGGGCATCAAATCTTTTCTGAGTGTTCTCCCCCTGTGGATCTGGCATGGCCATTACCCTAAGTTTAAAATCACTGGTGATTATGAGGATTTCATTGACTCCATCACTCTCCAAATCGGTGATCACTGGTGAGGGAAGTCTCTCATCTAGTGTGGGGAACTTGCCATTTGTGAAATGTTCTGCTTTGGACATTTTCCTCCATACTGGCACAATAGCATAGGACTCATGAGCTCTGAACAGATAGATGATCAAGCCACAGAGAATCACTAATGACAGGTCACGGAGACCAAAAGTCTTCATGTGATTCTTTATTCCCTCCATCAAATTAGTTCTTCATTTCAATCCTACAGATACAAGCAAGAAATAATTAAACACATTCACTCAACGAACCTTGAAAAGTTGAAATGGGCACGTACAGGTAAACAGCATTTTAAGGAGTTGCTGCTCCACCCATTGCTGATTAGGCTGAAATGGACAGAAATGTTTTTATTATTTTTAACAAATTGTTAAAGCAGAGACAGTAGTTTAACCTTCTTTTGTATCTTTTCAATAAATACACCTGAAGTAGTATGAGATTTTGTGTGCACC
The DNA here is from genome assembly GCA_034783855.1 of Mopalia kennerleyi. NCBI lineage: Eukaryota > Metazoa > Mollusca > Polyplacophora > Chitonida > Mopaliidae > Mopalia > Mopalia kennerleyi. The sequence goes on along the minus strand of JAVFBX010217537.1, from coordinate 8,551 downwards.
TGATTCCCATGGTCCTTTGTCGGTGACACAGATTCTGACAGATTGGGACTTTACCTAATGCCAGATGGTGGTGAACAAACAAAGGCGCATGGGAATTAGGTAACGAGGTGGGGAGAAAACGTCAATAGCTGGTTGCCAGAGAAAGTTTTTGACTATATGCAGGTGAAAATTGAGGACTGCAAGTAAGGAGCTATAAACTGAAAGCTTTAGGTATATCGACAAGACATTTCTCATGTTGATTCCATTTGAAAAGATTTCTTTTTCTGTAGTTTGGATAAAAAAAATCTCGATTTACAAGACTTTTTTTGCTTAAGATGTATTGTCAGTATTGCATACATAAGAAAATGATGGTACCTGGATCAAGCTGAAGTAATGTATGAATATGAATGACAATCATAATTGTGACAGACTAGTATCTTTCAAAGTGTTTACTGTTAGCCTGCCTACACAACATTGTTGAATGTCAGAAGAAATACATGTCGCTTAGGATTATTCACTCATAAAGACGGTGTACCAGCTCAAATGATCAGAAATGACTGTTACCGAGACATTATGTTACTAGGCACAGGAGGCTGGTGGATGCCTGTAAGGATTTTTTTATGGCTTCATTAAGCGCTGAAATATTGAGTTCAAAATGAGTTTATCATTCTTCGGAGTTACACTATTCTTGTACTGTCTGTCCCCTAAGACAGACTATGTGGCCCTTTTATAGTGAGCTGCTATGATTCGTTCCTTCTTTTAAAGTCCGAATTCAAGTAATAACCCGAAAGTGATATTTTGCGCAGTCGTAAAAAGTGCATAAATATGTCCTATATTAGGCTACAGCTAAAATTGTAGCGATACTGCAATGAAAACAATCGCAGGTCATAAATAAACAATATTATACTTTAGTTCAAACATTGTTTACGGCGAAAATAATGAATATCCAACCTGAACAGGATTGCTTGGTGAACTATCCCCTCGTGCAGTGAATTTGAGAGAGAAACAGCTAAGTCACATGGTTTATTAACCTGATTACGTCACTTATTTGTGCATATTAGCGAAGAGAACAAGTACCATTTAACTTAGAAGCTCTGACCCATAAAAAAGGACAAGTGATAAGTCACGAATCTTGAAGCGATAAATGTGCTGACATAATTAGGCCATTCCTTAGATTGTTTACATGTAAAGCCAAGTGAGAGAATTCTCACCTGTTGAAATTAGATCCAGGTACCGTCATTATATAGCATATATATGCTAATCTGACAGTTGAAATGTGCATTTTCCTTCCAATAAATGGGGTTTACCGTGCAAGCCCATCACTTTTTAAACGTACATGTAACATGGCACAACAAGACAGTAAGGTAAGCGGTTGATGTGATTTTATTGAATTATGTCGTTAAATCAGCTGCAAATCATTCCTTACTCTCAGAGTGTGGAAAGCTTAAAGCAAAATATAAAAAATTAACATGGCATAATTCTCAGCTGTGTCCTGAACTTAAAGGGGACACAGATGAGATATCTCAGTTAGTACCTTCTCTGCTTCAATTAATAGTGACAAAACATAACATTGCTGTCGTCATTTTTTACAACTTAAGGCTACATTTCCCGTAGCTGACAAAATAAGCTCTGTCGACTTATTTATCATAATCTGATAATGGCACAGGCCTATCCTTTTCAGTGTTTGCTAAATCGAATGTCCGGATTATTAAAAAAAAGGCAAAAATATTAGCCTAATATTCGGGCTACCTTTCCTGTATCTAGATAAGGCTACATGACATGATAGACAATCTGAGATACAAAAACTATGCATCTACCTTTCCTGTTGTTTTTGCCTTTGTTAAATTCTAAATCCTGCACACTGAACACCGACTAGTAAAATCAAACCCTAGACGCAGTAGTTGACTAGTTCGGGAAATACAATGACACAATCAACTTTAAATTATGCATCTTATTTTAGCGACAATAACTTACTAAAAGTTACTATATCTACTCGATATTACGACCTTTCAGCAGGTGAATTTTCGTTTTAAAAAAAATTGCAGACGATTGTTTACAAGCCGACCATAAACTGGTAAACTTCCGTTTTAACGACAACACGAGTAATAGGCCACGCCCACTATGTGATGAGCTTAACATGATAGCTCACGTTTTGAAGAAGAATACTACGAAAAGCAAAGATATGTCGGTCATATATCGTTGCGGGGCGTCTTCCAAATTACCACTCCACCAGTGTGTGGTGGGGAGCGTTCCGGGCGAGTTGCTGTCATTTGACTGGGGGCCCAATAATAACATTCAACTTGTCTTGTATATGTAAACAAGCAAGACCATGAACTCGTGTCCCACATGGGTTGGCCGTCACTTCAGATTATAGGGACATCCAGCACCAGGAAAGCGTCAACACCACGTAACGTTCAGTTTCTGAATAACCCAACTGCTACCTACTAAGTGTTTGATTTGTCAACTGAAATATTTCGACCCCTTTTAAAAAAAACCCGATCAAAGGGCACGAAAGAAGACTAGATCTAAGATCCATGTATTTTTAATACACCTGTAAGATTTTAATACTGAAAATGATTTTGACAGACAAAGTTGCAATAATAACAGGAGCAGCCCAAGGACTTGGGAAAGGGTTCGCTGAGGCCTTTCTGAAAAAAGGGGCCAAGGTACGTGTTTTCAGTTTCTTTTTTAAAATTTTTAAATAATTAAGTTGTCTTAAAATGCTATCTATCCAGTTCTCTACACCTATGTACAAAAAACAAGTATTGAATCAGTAGTGTAGATTGTCTGTACATTGCAACAGGACATACTGTGAATCTGAGATATTAATCATGGTACCACATCAATAGCCAAATCAATCTCTGGTCAAATCCTTTATTTGAAGCAGGATCAATCAATGGTTACCTGAGATGTAAACTAAACATATTTATACTTTGTTGATGTACATGTGAATATAATTATGGTTATTTGTTTGATTGAATGACATATACAAGCAAAAAGTTATGATAATAATTAGTAATTCAGAGTGACAGGCCTGTGCTATCACTTTTTCGGTCAAACAGTTCGGAAAAACAATTGCTAAAAACAATTAGGAAAAATGCAGAATTGCTTTGTAACAACAACTTAATCAGATGTCTCGATAGAGACATTTTTTATAATCCGTTTGAAAATGCATTTTAGAGGACTCTCTAACGATTTGGAAAAAATAAATAAATTGGTCCTCCTGAATACACAGGTTAACAGTTCTGAGAATAAGCCATATGCCTACTTCCATTTGGAATACAAATAACACCATTTTTGGCAAACTGTAAACTCTTGTAATGAGTTGTGTTATCGTGGGAAGATGCCTGTTCTGTCCATTCTTCCCAACAGCACAGGCCTGAAATAATGGGGTTCTTCAATTTATGTTATTACTCAGGCATGTGAAGGGTGGCCTGCTCTCACACAATACAGTTAGGTCTTCGGGGGCATTCTAACACATACATGGCTGGGTCAATGGCCTTCAATCAGACAGCTCTGACATGGCTGTCTAACAGTCCACGCCCCCATGGCATGGTCCACCTACAAATTCATATTTTGCAAGAACAAAATGTGGACCTTCTTCACTTTAAAAGTGATAAAAGAACACAGGAAACAATTGCTAAACAAGCTATGCTCAAGTTGAAGAGCCATCTGATCATTATGATCAATACAGTGGCTCCAAGCATGGGATGGACAGTGTTAAATGGACAATACGTATCTGTTGTCATTTAACTTAAATACCCTTGAGTAGCCTACAACTTTAAGCTTTATAAAAAAAACCCCCCACAAAAACAAAAAAAAAACCCCAAAACAATACAATGTAACACTTACTGGAAATGTGGATCTAAGTAAAATCAGCTATTAGTGAATATGATACTCCTCATTTTATTTTGTAATGTCTAAAATTCAGTTTTCTTTCACGAACGGACAAAATATTCCTAATTATTACAATAATTAAAGCTGTAAATAACTCATTCTCAATTGGTAGTATAAGCTTACTTAAGTGAATTTGTCATATGAATGTTTTAAAAATTGTCTGTGTAAGTGCATTCAGGTAGATTTTTTCCATGGTTACAAAATCAGGGTTTATTTTAAATTAGGCAAGATGCTTTTTATGATATTCCAGTTGCATGTGGCCACGGTGGTCTATTTGAGTGTTTTTTAATGTTCTAGTTTATGCTATATACACAGACTTGTAGAAGACATGCTGATAGAATGATTGAGTTCTGTTTGCTGGTGTAAATGGAACTGTTAGGTGAATTAGGTAAGGTAAATAACTTGTCGTACATGTCCTCAATAGCTCTAGCGTTGAGGTAAAAGTGGGGCAGTTTCAATATATAGGTCTATAAATACTACAATAATAAGCTTACAACTTGAAAGACATGTGATCAGAATTATCAATACAAAAAATGACCCTTTTCAGTTTAGTTTATATCTGATTATTTAACAAATATTTGCCCTTATGATATTTACAGATGTCCTACTTGCTTGATTTGGTTTTGAAAACAGTTTAAATTGGTACCCTGCCAAAAATGAAAATCAGAAAGAAGAACAATAAGTAGATAAAACACACTTGCAAAACCCTCCAAAAATAAAATAGAAAAAGATAACCCCAACAAGATATTTAGATATTTGTCAGTGAAACTGTAAATTTGAATACTAGTAATTAAGGGAGTTATAACTAGCCATATTTTTGGTAGGGGTAATTTCTGTCAACGAGGCTTCACTGGAAAGCTAGTTCTTAGGCAGAGGGTTGTCCATCCGTCCAAATGGACACCCTGAATTGAGCAATGCCTCATTTGGAAACCCTGTTTATGGGAACTGATAATGTAGGAAACAAGTAGGAGATGACCATTTTGGACACCTTACTTTTGATTTCTGTCCCTGCAGGGAAAGCACAGTGAGCAAATTCTGCAGTTTTCAAAATTTGATGATCTTTGCTCTCCCTTTGCATGTATAAACATATGTGTTTTGAGAAGTATGATACAATGAAAAAACTATGTAGCCCTGGGGCTGAGATTGGATTGTGTGAAGATGATCTACTAGAGCATGCATTGTGGGAATGGACTGAACTGGCTGAGAATTTCCCAGGTCTCTAGCCAGATGTGTACCAGTAGCTTTATTCTTTTCACTGTTATCATAGCCAGGCAAATGTTACATCCCTTCTGGCCTGATTTGTTTACAGCAGTCAATTAACTACACAGCTCTATACACTCCACATGCTTGAAGTCCCCTAATAAATCCATCAGAAAAATTCTGTAAGACAACTCTCTAGATGAAGTAATTTATAAGAGAGAACAGAAAGCTGTTCCTTTGTTTTGATTAGAGGACTATGTAATTAAAAAAAATGATGTTGAGTATTGTTGAAATAAAATGAAAAGAAGCCCACAAAAAAGTGAATAAAACCAAGATACCAAGAGTGTTATTCTGATACAGCTGACATTAACTCCTCTTTCACAGCCCTATAGGGTTACGAATTACAATGTTGTTTGTCCTCAGCTAACTTAGTTCCCAGACTGTTCATTCCCTCATTCCTGCAAATGTTCCACCTTCTCACCCCCACAATGTTTTTTCTCTTGAAAATGCTACACTGTATGTTAGACTTGGCTTACATTTCTTTAAAATTTTCTCCTCCAGACATTGTACTTTATGTGAACGGTGGCTATAGATCTGATACAAACTTCATACTATAACACTGCCTAGTCCTGAGCTTAATGGTTCATTCATTGACTTCTTATAACTGTGTTCAAACTGAAAACAGCAAAAATACGGAAGCTAGATTTGACGAGACTAAACTCAAAGATAAATATTGGTGTAAACTGTAAGCATGTTTGTTCACCACTAAGTCCAACATAGGTCCACTACCATTTCTGTGGAACAGAAGCAGATTGTGGGTTTACTGGTCATCTGTCTGTCGGGCCATAATCTGTTTCCCCACCCCACTTATATCACTCCATGACTTAGTTTCCCACCCACTTCTGTCATTCATTTACTCAATCAGTTTTGTGACTCCGTAAGGCATAACTCAATCAGTTTTCTCCACTGCTCAGTGCTGTCAGATCATAACTCACTTAGTTTTCCCCATTGCTGTCCGATCATAACTCAATCAGTTCCCCCTACTTGTCAGTCCATAACTCAATAAGTTTTCCCTACTTGTCAGTCCATAACTCAATAAGTTTTCCTACTTGTCAGTCCATAATTCAATAAGTTTTCCCTACTTGTCAGTCCATAACTCAATAAGTTTTCCCTACTTGTCAGTCCATAACTCAATAAATTTTCCCTACTTGTCAGTCCATAACTCAATAAGTTTCCCCTACTTGTCAGTCCATAACTCAATAATTTTTCCCCACTTTTGTCAGTCCATATCTCAATAAGTTTTCCCTACTTATCCCGTTCACAGGATCGAGCCTGTCTGTTGACCCTCAGGTATATGAGTGAGTCACACGATGTGGCTCCGGCAATTGCTGGGGTGGTTTTTACGAGGTTAAACCCCAATCAAACAAACAAACAAACAATCCCTACTTATCAGTCCATAACTCAATAAATTTTCCCTACTTGTAAGTCCATAACTCATTCAGTTTTCCCTAATTTTGTCAGTCCATAACTCATTCAATTTTCCCCACTACTGTCAGACCATAATTTAACCAGTTTTCCCCACTTATCAGGCCAGTGGTTGTAGGGAGCTTCCTGTTGCCCTCAGAGCTAAATGGGGACAGGCAACCAATCTGTGTTTGATGTCTTTGTATTACACCCTGTGATTGTCATTGTTTGTATTGTGAGTGAAACATGCTTTTGTTTCCAAGTTATAGACTCTTAGAATCTTTGTTTGGTACATGTAATGCTACTTCAAATTGAACTCAAAGTTTGAATAAAGCTTTATTTCTCATGAAAACCTACAGATCAACCTGAGTTCCCTCAGTTTTGTCCATTTTTCATTAAATTTGGACTTTTTGGAAACTCACAGAACAATTTTTTTTTTGGCAAAATTATATTCATTTGGACAAAGCCAAAAAAAAGAAAGGAAAGAAGATACTTGTATGAATTGACAAGACAGAGTTCAGATATTCCACATGTCAAGATGTCGTGTAGGATTTTGTTTGGTGTATTCTTGTCTAGACATGCTGTTACCTGGTGGATTCTTTTCAAACTTGATTTTAATATTCCATGTGGCAAGATTTATGTGTGAGTTTATTGCGACACTTGGGCTCTTGTTGTTAATGCACTTTGGCATGAGTTATTTGATGGAAACCTGATTTGTTTTCACATAGTAAATTATAAATTACAAAACCATAATAAACCATTGAAGTAGAGTATTAGACTTTTATTGCCATTGAGTAGAATTTGACATAAATATACACGTAACTTATCACAGCAGAACAATATTTATAATGACCAAAGCACCACTATAACTCTCATAATACATGATCAATTGTCTATTTATCAACATTTACATACACATTGAGTCCCAGCACCTTACAAATTATACCAAAACAATTAAAACATGTAGATATACCCCCGCCCAACCGCAAGGCCACCAAACCCCAGAACAGTTATATTCCAGCCAGTTAACTACACCCTTTGGGAATTTCCTTTCTCATGTACTGACTTACAACCAACCTCCCCTCTAGATCTATTTCTAATTTTCCTTTGTAGGCATCACTGGCCCAATCCCCAGCAAGTTGAAAAAGCTCACCAGGTACTTTGGAGTGAAAGGCCCAGGATGCCCCTCCTCTACGAAAGCTGTTAGAGGAGTAGTTTGAAGAATTATACCCCGCTTTTTTTTAGCAAGTCACGAAGCCCTTTTTGATACAAAGGATAAGTCAGTGGTCTAATTTTGCCTCTATTACTTGGTAAACAATAGGCAGGATCATTACACTGCTGGCTAGGAACGGCAACAACCATTCGCCTGAACTGGGCGAAGAATAGACCCAGGTATAGGTAACAGTGGAAACCGTACCTCCCTTTGACCAAATTGAATGGTTTTTGACCATTTCATTTCAACTATAATTCAGTGTTCCATCATGGACCTCAATATTTCCCCGTGTCAATTGTTTTTTAGGATCAAATTGGCTAGCACTGTCCGGAACTAAATTAGACTTTCGAACCATGAGAAAAAAGGCAAACAAAAACAAGCACCATATAGTGACACCATAAGGCGATTCTAAATCAATGTACTTTACTATGTCAATTAATTATCATTTGAGAGTTTGGAGAATCAGGTCCTGACTTCTCACTTGTTTGTGAGGATTCAATGAACAACTTGTCTAGTTCTCCCCTTTATTTGAACTGAATGGGGGGGCCTGATGTTACATTTATTCCGTTGATATAGTGAACAGAACCAAACAGTGGTCCTTTCAGCTTCAGTCTGTTTAGCAGGAATTAAGTCTCTCTTACTCCCTTGTATAACATATAAAGCCAACCACTAGGATCATCCCGCCAAGTCTTAAAGCTAAGGACATGTCGACACGCGATTCACTGAAACTGAGGACAACTGGACGCAGTCGACGTGTTCGTTACGAACATGTCGACATTTTGCAAAACGCTTGCGATT
>JAVFBX010217526.1:0-11567 GCA_034783855.1 Mopalia kennerleyi | reverse complement strand
TTTTCTTATCCAATAGTTTAAACAGTATATTTATTTCAAAACAGAAATTAAAACTTTTAAAACATCCGTTTTTTTGTTCTGAATGCATTTTGCAAAATATTTTATAGCTTGTGCTCTGAAAGTAAGTGCACCAAAACGACAAATAAGTTGACCTGTTTTTGTATGATTTCATTAAAGGTGGAGAAGGGAAGTTTAACAGAGTTGATGCTCAGTCCCCTGTACCCAGTACTCAACCCCAGCAGACACAAACAACTCACCAGCAGCCCTTCATCAACCCTGCCTTACACCCAAGTTATGGGTACTACCCATACGCCTCCATGTTACCCGGAGCAGGATTTCAGTATCCACATACCATGTTTGTGAGTAGAGCAACAACCAACTCTCTTCTTTGTGTTATGTTAGGTGAAATTACACTGTAAACCCACATTTCACTGGACCACCAAAAAAATGTCAGAAAATTGTGATTTTGGTATAACAATTTGGGTTACAACAAAAATAATATTCATAAATAAATAAAAACATTTGATTTATGAACTAGTATTGTTATTTCATTGCTTGTAATAAACGATATTTCAGATTGTTGGCGAAAAAAAAGTTTTATTTGACGTTATTAGTGCATTAAATTATTTCTTTGGGAAAAGACGATCAGTGGTGGATAGAAATGTTCATCTGTGATGAACAATCATCTCTCATGGAAGTTGACCCTCCGGTATATGAGCGCGTCACGCGATGTGGCCCCGGCAGGTGGTTTTTACAAGGTTTCTTCGCTGTTTTCCACCGTAATTTGGCTTAAGTAGACACTCCGTCGTCATATAAGTGAAATACCCTTGAGTACGACGTTAAACCCCAATCAACAAACAAACAAACATGGGTGTTGTGTTTATACATGAAATGGTTTGTGAAGCCTTAGTCTTTAGTAATGCCAATTTGTTTAAAAATTGTCAAAGCGGACAGCTCTCCTACGTAAGTCATTACAGACCTTGGACTGTTATCATCAGAATTGAGCAGGACTTCACACTAATAAGCCCAGTGTCATGAAGAAAAAATATAATTATTTTTTAAGAATGCTGAAATTTGTTTTGTTCCAGATGCCACCAGTAACGAATACGGCAGCTCATGGTGGAAGTACTGGCAGTAACCAGTATCAGAAAGCTTATGGTTCTCATTCATATGGGACTGGAAAAGGTAGGACAGGTCTGTCATATCACTACTAACAAATCTAGATGTAGTCTTCTAACAGCATGCTGGTTGTCTGTTGTCAATATAATTTACATTATGTGCATGGCAGAGACTGTTTGATCACTGGGTAGGCTGTGGCTTACTGGTTAGTGTGTTCACTTACATGACTGCTTCTATATTTATGGAATCAAATCCGTCTGTCGACCATCAGGTATATGAGAGTCCAACAATGGGGTTTTTACAAGGTTTCCTCTCGATTTTCCACTGTAATTAGGCAAGGATCTGTGTGAAGTGGATAATCCGTAGTCCTATAAGTGAAATACCCTTCAGTACGACATTAAACCCTAATCAAACAAATAAACAATCACTGGGTTGTTTTCTTCACATTGAGGAGATGTGTTTGTGATGCATTTGAGTACATCATCATATAAATGACTCCCTTTGAGTAAGGCGTTAACAATAAGTGCTGAAGTACGGCATTATACCCCAATCAAACAAACAAATCAATCCATCAGTGTTATGAACTGTCCGAAGCATTTCTTCAGTGATGAAGCATGCAATATTTCTTTCAACCAATGCTTATTGTAATGACTATTTTGCTGTGTTTTTGAAAATGCACTTTCCTTCTGAAGAGCCCTTGGGCAAGCATACCTTGCTTAGCACTGGAGGGTGGTTAATTTCCCACAGAACATTCACCTGCACATTTTATGGTTCTGTTAGTGTGGCAATTTCTGTTAGATACATCGCCGTCATATAAGTGAAATAGCCTGAAGCATGGTGTTAAACTCTCCTCAATACTTTTCATGCCCCTATTGATTAGTTATAGTCAACAAGTTTTTGTCATGTAAGTGAAATACCTGTAAGTATGGTTGTTAACCCCAATCCAGTAAACAGTCTATGTTGAAGACTCGGGAGTGATACTAGACAAAATACCTGTCTGAATATTAAAAAACTCGCTATAACCCACTATATTAAATCCTCTGACTGTGTTCCAGGTTATGATGACTTGAGCCAGACTCCAGATTTCAGTAAAGGATATGGTGTTGGTCCCTCTCAGTCCAAAGTGTCAGGATCTGTATGTAAGTAACAATCTCGTTACACCTGAAGAGAATAATTATTGCTCGCCAAGTTAATTGAGGATAGCTGCTTGTATTATTGTAGTAATTAGGTTGTGCCGAAAAACATTCATTAAATATAGATGAAAGCTAAATTCCAAGTAAATTGGTGAATTTGATCTCCTGCTATCCTATTCCCAAAACACAGATGTGGATACTGTAAAATAATGCAATGGCAGCCATTTTGTTTTCCAGCATTTTGTGAAATGCAATCCCGTCTGTTGTCTTAATAGAAGGCGGCTATATTTCAAGTTTATCTTTGGATTCGTTCAAGTGTCCACAACACATAACAGACATGAATACTGTAAAATTATGCAATGGTGGCCGTTTTGTTTTACTGAATCGATGACTTTCAATTCAAGCATTGTCGTTCCCAAGATATAGTTGTTGAAAGTATTTAACTGTGTCTGTATTTCTTGTTAAAATGTGTTAATTTTTGCACAATCTTGTTTGTTTCGTCAGCGTCTGTGTCCTCTGGGTCGGGGTCTGCTACTGATCTGGCTGGCTACGGGAAATCTCATGGACAAGTTAATGTGAGTACGATTGCTTGAAGGATTTTTTATTTTGTATATATTTTATTGCTTGAATGTATGACTTTAAATAGATTTGATTTGAAAAAAGGACCTAATATGTGGTCCACAAAAGGAGACATTGCATATGTGAACATGTGATGGAGACCCTCGCGCTTGGACAGGTCTTAGGGCTTTCTGATTCAAAGATAATACAGACAAACGAGAACTTAATATTGGATGTACATGTATATAAACTGAACTGTCAAATAGGCATGAACTTCCTATAAAAAATATTTGGTAGTGGGGAGGGGGGTACATATTCATGCAGTACCGTCTGTAGCAATACTTTGTTGAATTCAGGTACCCATAGAGTATATTTTATTTTATAATGTTATCTGTGGAAACTTTAATGAATGTCTTGAACCAAAAGTTTTGTAAAAGAGCTCACGTTGTCAAGTCCAACTTACACAGCATAGCAGGTGTTTTCTTCAATGTCATTCTGTTTTATATCTTGGTTTAGGCGTTTGACAAGCAGAGTTTCCATGCTGGTACGCCAAACTCGTTCAACCTTCCGATACCTTCAGTGAGCCAGGGCGGACCAATGGCTGGGAATCCATACCATCAGTATTTACACATGATGCCGCCACACCAAGCTCACTCCATGCTGCACCATTCTCTACAGCAGGTTAGTACTCGCACTCAAATGTAACTGGTGCCGAGACAACTTTTCCACTCAAGGTATGACAGGAAAGTGATTTTTGCAAAGTTTTTCCTGGTTTTCTATCGAAGACTGGCAATGCAAAGACGTCTTGTGGGTGAAAAACGATGGAGTACAATGTTACACACCACTCCAACAAGGAAAGACATACCTTTTCATCTTTGAGAAGAATGATTATCTCTGGTGGCACGAGTTAATGGGGCCTTCTAGCTAAGGCCAGTTTGTTTGAATGGCAAGGCTCTCTTTACTTAGCACTGGAGGAAAATTAACTTTCCAACATTATGGAAATACTTAACATCTTGGTTGAGCTAGTGTCAATTATTGTTGGAATATGTCGCCGTCATATAAGTGAAATACCCTTAAGCATGGCGTAAAACACCAATCAATCAATGAACTAGAGGGAGCTTCTTGTGTCCAATGACTCCCTAATCTAAAGGGCAGCATGAAGCCAGCCTTTGCCTCTGAATTTGTACTTTGTAGACTCACAACACCATTTTTTGTGTGAAGTTTTTGCCTCCTATCTTGTCCTTCTGTGTTAGGACGTATGGCTGAGGGTAATATTTCCTGAAGTCATTTCGTCCTTACTCACCATTGGAGGAACATTTACACAATAAAGTAGATTATTAAATGTTTTATTTTTATGTTAGTTTGGCTCTGCCTTTATAATTGAAATGGCTTTAGTTTAAAACACTAATGAATAGGCCAAATTAGATTTTCAGTAAAAATGATTAAAACTGTGGACGTTTTTAAATACCAAGGTCTAAAGATAAATTTTCTACTGACTGCTGATATCAGTAGTGGTTAACACGTTTCTTATCAGTTTTCACTATGGACGGAAGTCTTGTATATAAAATGGCCATTCTTTACACCAACTTATATACCATATTCTGTTTTGTATTGTAGGACTCGAGCTCTTCTGGACGTGGGGCGCAGCAGGCAGCCACCCAACAAAAGAGTGCTGGCAGTAAGCCTTATCATGCAAACTACTGGGGAGCAAACTAAATGTGCCTGTTACTGATTCCAGAAATCTGTGGATCTTCAGGATGTGTAGTTGCGTTCAAAAGCCCCTGTTAGTTATACATCAAGTTTTCAACAACAACAACAACTACAGTATATTATCTGCTGCTCTGGTGTGAGAAAACCAGCCAGCACCAGCCTTATGTCGCTCTGCTGTCTGTTCAAATGTACAAAATCACAGGGCTTCGGCTTTTTAGTATTCATTTGTCTGTCACTTAGCTGTTATTGTTTAAATAGGTATTTGACTTAGACTTCTTGTGCCCTCTTTGCTGTACAGTCTGTATTCTACTCTTACTTCTAGTGTACATTGTCCTGTGTGACGAACTCTCACTGTATATATGAGTATATCTGCACTTGCATGGTATGCCTGTGTATTTATATTCACATCATATACCTATATTTAGTGCCATGGCGTAGATAAGACTATATCATTTTACTTGAGCATTTTTATGTTTACTCTTAAAATATTGACCACGTTCAAAAATAGCTAATAAATTAATTTAATAGATCGGTTTTCACATTAGAACATATGAAAGTTGGATTTGAAGTTTTTATTGTCATTTTTTTTTTTTTTAACCAAAGTATAACTTTGTATTAATGAACTGGAGTTTGCCCCATGCGATATTTATCAGATTCATGATCTAACTAAGGTCCGTTATCTGGACTGCTATATTCAAACGGTAGTTTTGTTTATCTCAAAGCGAAGTTTCTCGTTCGTAATTCTCTTTGTTTTAACTTTTCAACTTGTATTTTCAACTTGTTGTATTTTTCCACTAGATTGTGTGTGCGTGTAAAATATATAAAAGCAGTTTGAGATGTTCATTGATAAAAATGATATTGTAAAGTAATTATTTTTCTGTTCTTTGTTGTGTTGTTAGGGTGGTAAGAAAGGATGTCGTATTAAACTGTGGGGGTGGGACAGGGCCGCGGGGTGGACTCTCTTCAACTCAAAAAAACTAAAGCATCCATTTTAGCCAACAATGAGAAAAATTCATAAATATTTTGTATGAAGTTTGTGCTGTGACTATAAAATTGTATGTAATTGCCCGAATGAACTTGCTTTGTTCTTTTACAGTTTAGGAATAAAGGCTTTGTCATGGTGCATTTTTTGTGAAACAACCATGTGTGTTCCCATTCACTTCTTTCTATTTCTATATAATCTTACTGACAATCAGATATTAATGCCTCGTGTTGCGTTTCGACGCCTATTAAACAGCATTGGTTTGATTGGCAAGATTTTCAAGGAGGTTTGACTTTTATGATAAAGGTTTCTTCCCAGTTTTCCACGATTTGCCAGAAATGGAACACCATTTCAGTATTTTCCAGATATTTGCCCACATTGTATTAGTGGCTAACTCTGGGTAACAGAGAAAAAATTATTATGAATTTCAAGAAATCGGAAAAACCACGATCAATGGTTCAGAAACACATAGACTTGAACTCATTCGCTTTGAGGAGCGCATATATGCAGGGAAATACTGAAATCTGTTATTAAATTGCTGGTCGACCTTAAAACACTCATCAAGCATACAAAACACAGATGTTTCTTCTGACATGAAGTTAACCATTAAATAGTGTCGTTTATGTACTATTACTAGTGATAATTTGCAAAATCTTAGTCTATTTAACAGTGTCCGCGCGAAGTATTATACCAAACCTAACCATCATCCTCAAATTGAAGTATCTTACATGACTGACTTATCGGTTTATAAATATATTGGATACAAATTGACCGATTATCTTCACCGATTACACACTGAACTAACAGCTGTTCTCATGGTTCTGGTGACTAGGCTGATACGTCTATGCAGACAATTACAGGGGTTCATAGAGGTCTATTTATTTATTCTCCAGCTTAACTACTATTTACAATAGTTAAACTGGACGTCTATGAGCCCCTGAAATAATTGGCATGCTTCGATCAAATTATGGGGGCCGTGGTGTTGTGATTAGTGAGTGCACTTTCTAACACCTACTTCGATGTACCGTTCACAGGATCTTGTCCGCCTGTTGACCCTCAGGTATATGAGTGAGTCACACGATGTGACTCTTGCAATCGCGTGGGTGGTTTTTACGAGGTTTCCTCTCGGTTTTCCACCATAATAGGGCAAGGAACAGTGTGAAGGGGACAATCGGTCGTCATATAGGTGAAATACCCTTGAGTACAACGTTAAACCCCAATCAAACAAATCAATCAAATTATGGCTGGAAGTGAAGAGTGTTGGTGAACATATTTTTTCCACAGGTTGCCACAACCTACTAGGGCTTAGCCAGAAATCCAAAGTATGGGGTCCAAAATGGCAATTTTGCTTCACTTTTCAAATAACTAGGTTTCCCTATCTCCTGCATGTTAAAGATTTTTAAAATAGGGTGTCCAAATGAGGCAATTGTTCACTTCAGGGTGTCCATTTGGTTGGGTGTCTGTATAAGCACATGCCTACTCTGATTTAGTCCTCCAAACTTCAGACTAAAGGATTAGTGAAGTGTTAATTAGTGATATACAAATGGATAGAAGCAGAGTTAGTTTTAGTTTTAATCCAGCTATATAATTTAGGTCAATTTTCTGGAATTGACCGATTAACCCACTCTGGAGTCCATTACTTTCCCCTATTTAATAAATAGAAGATTTGGCATGAGAACAATTATTCACATTCGGTTATCTGCCTTCACATGACAACCTTTCCATAGCGAGGGCATGAACAAGATATAAACAATACCACTTAACACAATTTATTTTAAATTTTGGAATTACATTGGTCTTACATTAAACTATTTAAAATGGGGCCATTTCAATCAAATTTCTGGTTTCTATGGCAACATATTGATACATAATAATAATAATAGTATACCAAACCATGTGAACACGTTTAAAACCATACCTCTTATCGCACGGTTTTCAAATTTTGGAAACCCATTGGTCTTGCCCTAAACTACATTCCAATTTAAAATCGAGTCATTCCAATCAAATTTTCCGGCTGTCTGTATAGAGGGCATAAACAAGATAAAAACAATACCACTTAACAAAGGATTTTCACATTTTGGAAACGCATTGTTCTTACACTAAACTACATTCCTATTTAAAATGGGGTCATTTCAATAAAATTTCTGGTTTCCATGGCAATGTAATGATAATCATAGTATGGCAGAACACGTAAACATAGTAGAAACCATAGTGACTGTTTTAGCTTGTTTCTCCTTAAATCCAACATTGGAAGATCGAGTACTTCCGATAAAATTAAGTGAGTCACACTCACCTCTTGTTAAAATTTTAGAAACACATTGGTCTTACACTAAACTACATTCCTATTTAAAATCTGGTCATTCCAATCAAATTCCTGTGTAGATAACCAAAAGATTGAACTATTTCCATTGTTAAAGCGGAGTTGCTGTGGTTAAATTGACTGTTTTAGCTTGTTTCTCCGTAACTCCAACATTTGTCCCACTTCCGATTGTCAGGTAAATTAGTGGTTGTCTTCACTGTTCATAGTGATGCATTTTAAACAGTACAATGCAAGATGACCATACAAACCTTTGCATCATGAGGCAAAAAAAGGTGTTCTCGTGTTAACCCCATATTTTTTTGTCCACCACTACTATTTCATCAAATTCAGTAAAAAAACATGGCCGCCATTGCATAATTTTATAATCATCATATCTGTATATATGTTGTGAACACAATAACTCTTTAATAAGTTCACGGATTAACTTGAAACTTGAAATATAGTCTCCTCCTATAAAGAAAACAGATTGATTAACATTTCATCAAATTCTCTATAAAACAAAATGGCCCACATTGCATAATTTAACAATATTCACTCTTATGTTTTGTGAAAATGATAACTAGAGAATAAATTGCCCACTTAACTTGGAATTGAGCTTTCTTTGATGATCGATGGGATTGCATTTCATTTAATTCCACCAACCAAAATGGGCATCACTTAAATTCAGATATAAACTTTAAACTTCTTCTTTCTGTTTATACAATAGATGTGGTTGTATTTCACTAGGTTTACAAAAAATATGGCTGACATTGCATAGTGCACCAAAAATGTGATAAACACCATAACATTTACTTTTTGGCTCTTTGCAGAAAAAAAAAAAGTTCTTAAGCAAAAGTAGGAAAAAGAAATTTAACTGGGATCATGAGCATAAATTTTAAAAAAAGCTTTTAGTGGTGGACCTGCTAGCTACTCCGCTTGTGTTAGTGGGAGTACTCATTTTACATTTTGTACAAGAAAACATTCAGTCTATTGAATATTGGGGAACAGTATGGTCACCATAGCGTATTTTGTAAGATTTAAGCTGGTAGGTGCTGCGAACACAATAATGTCAAAACAAATTCACAGATTAAATTCATATTTCAAATGAAGGTTATTGCAATGATGGATGCTATTGTATTCAGTTTCCAGCAAATTATACACCGGTATGGCTGCTATGACATATCTTACAATTTTCACATATCTATGCTATGAAAATGATTATTGAAAATATTTTACCAACTTTTATTGCAAACATAGTGAGGATGTGAAAATCATAACTTGTAAATGAGTTTACCAGGTTGTCTGCAAACTTAAAATTTGGCTTAATTCACCTGCTTTACAATCAGATTGCTTTCTCCCAAATGACACAAACCAATATGATGGTAAGAAACATGGCATTTATTTGGTACATAAACTGTTCTCAAAACTAGGTAAAAAAAGGTGATTAAACCAAGATTGTATGCAGGTATTTTTTTTTCCTCAAAATAATCCATTATTGCAAAAATGTCCAATTATGGTCGGATGGTTTTGTGTTATTTTGTTAAATGCAATCCCATCCATCATCTTTATAGAAGAAAGCTAAATTCAAAGTTAAATGGTGAAATTGATCTCCTGCTATCTCGTTCACAAAACATAGGTGTGATTACTGTTAAATTATGCAATGACAGCCATTACTGTTAAATGCAATACCGTTCATTGTCTTAATAGGAGAAGGCTATATTTCAAGTTTATCTTTGGATGTGTTAGAGTGTCCACAACACATAACAGACATAAATACTGTAAAATTATGCAATGGTAGCCGTTTTGTTTTACTGAATTGGTGACTTTCAATTCCATGCATTGTTTTAAAGGCAGAAAGCTAAATTCAAACTTTAAAGTTACGGGTAATCCGTCAAACTGTTCTCTACTTATCGTGTTCACAACACAAACCGGCATTTCGTTTTACGGAATTTGGTGAAATGCAATCTTATTAATAACAGTAAATACCAAATTTGGAGTTCAGTGAATTTGTTTTCAAGCTAGCGTGTTCACAAAGATTTTTGACAGAAGGATGGACAGACACAGAGTAGAATTTCTAATCCCCACCCCTCCACCTCGTACTATTGCTGCTTTTGCAGCTGTGGACAATATATTAAGCCAGAGCAGATAAGCTGTAAACAGCAGTTATATAATTGCCATATATTCTTTCAGTTTATTTTGCATTACTTTTATGTAATAAATGTTCATGATAATCGCAGCAAAGACAGTAGTTTAAATTTTTTGGAAAAAATATTTATATTTTTAACTGATTTTGAAGAAAATTTATTAAATAATAATGAATAACTATTTAAACCTATACTTGAGTTACCAATATGAACTACCAAACCGCATGGACACAATATTTCATTTCCACATCTTTACAGCTAGATGTGAATGCATATCTTATTGAATTGTATGTAAGACACAATAGAGATACGACGTCCAGCCGTACAGAACCGTTAGAAATAAAGGTTGCATCTGTACAAAAAATGGTATTGAATCCGCATGGCCTCTGACCTCATTAAAAAACATTGTCATTTTCGTTGAATACTCACTAAGGGAAGTTTCCAACTGGGAGAGACCAAGGCATGTCCTGCCAACCTCGTTCCCAAATTGGGGAAAAACTATTTTAAATTCGTCAATAGTGAGTAGGGTATCCGATGCTGCCAAGAAATTATCAATTTTTACATGAAAATAGACTTGAAGTGGTCGATCTAACCCACAAGTGTTCAAGGAAGAAAAGGAACTGGTTTAAATCAAGGTCAAGCCATACAATGTAAGTGCAGAAATATGGTAGTGTTCGGTTAAGTTGAAAATTTAGGAAGACTCATCACTCCTGGGGCGTAGCTATAAATATATTAACTTTATGTTTGTCTACGTCCACTTGAGGCTACTCATTTCAGCTATATCCCAGTCCAAATTGCATGAGCCCTAGCTCTGAAATTGAAGGAGTGAAGGCCTGCGGAGAAGCGTTAATTGATTCTTTCAATTAAATTTAGAAATATTAAAATGTTTTCATCAGGTCGCTGTTTGAAGTGGCAGGTTCTTTAAAAACGCAAACAAACAATGTGATAAAGATTGAGCTTTTGCAAAAAAAAAATTGTATTCCATACGGCATGTGCTAAATTCATTGCAATATCGGATTCCTTTGATTCAGCTGTCAATGCACAGGCGACCGTATAGAAGGCCCACAGTGTAGCATAAAGTAGGCGTATTATACTGTACGAATACGATACTGTAGATAGACTTTTTATTGTATTGAGTCTACGCCCACAAGGAGCCGGATACAAAACCAGTAACAATACAATATTGAAAATGTAGCACAACAAATGAAACAATCAATATGCATATACTGAAGACGTAATAACGTTCACATATAGGCCTTTCGACTATTATAATAATAGTACCACAGTATTAGCCCAATGTTGCTGACTGTGGTACGACATATAGCCCCAATCAAACAAACAAACAATGTTGCTGTTAGATGACATTGTTCTTCTAACATAACAACTTCAATACAAAGCTATAAATGATGGACTCCATAACAAGTGCTACTGCTGGAGATGGGTCGATTAATGGAGCTGTAAGTTCTGTCTCCTTAATTTATAGCTCCATGGTGACATGGTCTATTTTACTCATAAATGTATATACTTTTATTTATTCCAACACTATTATGTGTTCAAACTGTATCTTTTACTTATATGTTTTAATCTTGTCATACTCTGTATTATATGCACGAGTCGTACAA
>JAVFBX010217515.1:0-11567 GCA_034783855.1 Mopalia kennerleyi | reverse complement strand
TGATCTATCATTGGATAGTTCAAAATTGGCTGACCAACCAGAGTGCAGGAAAACTTAGCAGCACAGGATTTGACGACACAACTCGTGCTTGTGTCCCTCTTTAATGGATGATAACCGGAGTTACGATCACGTTATGAAAAAGGAAATTAATCTATTGTATTACACACAACAAGTTTTACTTATTTATAGAATATGGTTTTGGGTGATCTTCTCCTTTAATCCATTATTTTTACCGCCTCTGACTCATTTAATGTACGGGGCCGTGGCTTAGTGGTTAGCGAGTGCGCTTACAAAAGCCAACTTCGATGTGCTGTTCACAGGATCGAGTCCGTCTGTCGATCGTCAGGTATATGAATGAGTCACACGATGTGGCTCCGGCAATCGCAAGGGTAGTTTTTACAAGGCTTCGTCCCGGTTTTCCACCGTAATTTGGCAAGGAATAGTGTGAAGTGGACAATCCGTCGTCATATAAATGAAATACCCTTGAGTATGACGTTAAACCCAAATCAAACAAACATTTCATTTACATTACAGAAAACTATGCCTAACAAACAAAAACAGAAAGGGGTTCAAATCCGCTTGATGTAAATGGGAATTGAAATAATTCAAATCTAATAGCTAATGTTATGTTATTACGTGAGCCCTCTGAAGGCTTAATGTAAAGGATCATACCCATTAATGCTCTGAGTTTTTTTCCAATTGCGAAACATTTCAATCGTTGATGGTGGTGTTAGTGCCGTTCTTTACTGTTAAAATACAACATCGTCATTTTAGCCTACACCAATCAAACAAACAACAAATATTTTAATAAATATTTTTAAAACAAATTAGGAAAAGATAATTTTAAGAGTAATTTTGATCAAATTTAATGAAAAAACAAATTTAAATGTAATTTTCAAAATTTATTTTTAAAAATTCAGTAAAAAAAAGTTAATGTAAAAAATAAATCAAAATTGTTGTATAAAAAACTCGATTAAAAAAATATAATTGAAAAGAATTAATTTTAAAATATTTAAAAGTCTAGGGGTATATTTAAAAAACAATTACACCTTATGTGATAGCATTCAGATTTAAGAACTCTGTGTCTGGCTGTAATTTGTAAAACAAAAAAGGTAAAATTGATGAACGACCATAATATTTTCAATACGATTGAGCCTATCAAAAATACCTCAACACAAAAGCTTAACCTGTGTATCAGTGAGGTAAACAGAAATGCTTAACTTGAAAGAGATGCCTAGGATATGAATAGCATTTGCTAAACATTAAACCTTAACCAGACACCGACTCCGCTACATTTCCCTCTCTCTCAGCAACACGTTTCCTTCGCTTATTTATCTCAAGCTTATATTATGTGAAATGAAAAGTCTATTCAGACTGAATCTAGAGATGCTGATACAAATAATTACCACTACAGAACTGTTGACATTTACACTCCCATGCCTTGGTTCATCTTACCTCACAGTGTGTATCATCCTCCCCCAATAAAAGGGTAACATGAGACAGTTGACATGGTGTTTAGAATCCTCCTCAAACCATTACTGCTTTTATTTTTGAGAGTTGATTCTGAGTTCATTGACACTAGGATGTTTAAGGGTTAGAACAGGCATATTACAACTTGTCAGCTGTAATATGTATGAGAGCTGCCGGCTTAAACGTAAAACTTGTCTCCTATGATCCTGCCTTCCCATACTGCCCAACATGAATGTATTGTGTCTTTACTCTTACAAGAATTCCCCTATAAGAGTTTACTATAGAATCCTATTGGGTCCTATAAGACCATCTTACCACCAAGCCATTGTGTCTTTACTCTTACAAAAAATCCTCGATGAGAGTTTTCGCGGGTGGTTGAAGGGAGCTTCATGTTGCCCTGGTGCTCTCAGAGCTAAAGGGGGAACAGGAAGCCGATTTGTTTGTGGTGTCTGTATACTGAGTGCTGTTATTGTCTCGTCCTGTCTTTGTTTGTTGCCAGTGGTGCCGAGGGTGGTTTCCTTGGCCCATTGGGCTGGCAGGTCGTCATATAAGTGAAATACCCGTGAGTACGACGTTAAACCCCAATCAAACAAACTGTAAGTGTTTTCTATGGAATCCTATTGGATCCTAAAAGATCCTGTAGGATTTTTCTATGGTATGATTTTTTTCCATTGTTTTCTCAATTCTGTAGGATTTTACAATTCTCTTATATGATTTTACCATTAGCTTATGGGGTCCTATAGGATTTCCAAAATTCTATAGGATCCTATAAGAGTTTTCTGTTAGAGTGAACCGATTGCAAATTTAACCAAAAGCAATAGGTTTTGCCTGGGAGATGCACGTATGGATGCACATTATACCTATGTATAAATGGGGATACCCAGTCATAAATTAGACAGAATAGTTGGCGGTGTCCGGGGAAGAGATTTGATTGGTCAATATTAGTAGAGCTCTTCTTTTACTGTTTACAGTTCAATGACATGGCGGCTGACGAGATTTTGACTGTAATTTAAACATTACTCAACGTACCCTAGATATAGGTCAACGAGAGAAATAACATGCCCTGAATAAACACAATAAGTGCTGCCCTTATTATATGTATACATTCTATTGGAGCCCAGATCCTTACTCGAAAGATACGGTATGACATTTCGCTCTGACGGTGGAGTCGAGAATTTTGTTGCCGGCCTGAAGTTCTCACACCTAAGGGACAAACGGAAGCTGATCTGTTTTTGGTGTTGCGCCCTGAGCTTCTTCTGTCTCACATTTGTGAGTTGCCAGGAAATTAGAGTGTGACGTCCTCTACACAGTGAGATGACACGCCGTCATATGAATGAAATAATCGTAAGTATGGCGTACAAATCTCAATGAAACAAAGATACATACATTTTCGTTAGAATTAAACAACAAAAGTGAAATGAAAATGTAATTGTTTACCAGGTATCCACAAATAAAATAAGCCCGATTACTGCGAACGTTCAACATAAAATCCACGCACATTAAAGTTAGTCTTCTGCTTCAACCAATTTGGCCCACGGCCGTGGCAGCGTGTGCGCTTCCTTGTCCTACTCCAATTTACAGTTCACGGGATCAAGTCCGTCTCTCGACAATCAGGTATATGAGTGAGTCACACGATGTGGCTCCGGCAATCGCGGAGGTGTTTTTTACGAGGTTTTCCGCTCGGTTTTCCACTATAATAAAGCAAGGGCCAGGGTGAAGTGGACAATCCGTCGTCATATAAGCGAAATACCCTTGAGTCCGGCGTTAAACACAAAATCAAACAAACAAACAAATCAACCGATATGTCTGCTAAGGGAGACGAGGCCTCGAGTAGCAGTTAAACGATGACAGATATTTCTGATTTCTTTTTTGATGAATTCTCTTTAGAAGTATTTACAAATATCCTCTGTAAAATAATATATACTTGTATTGTAGAATTAGAAAATATGTAGGCCTATAACTTTTATAAAACATCTATATCATAAATCTTAAATCCACACCCAAAGCGCCAGATTAACAGACAGATATGTTATCTCGTTTCCTGCAGGTTACGAGGAGGAGATGACTGATATTTAAGCAAGATCTGGGATATGGCTAACATGTAGGAGTATAAACTAATGTGGATAAATTTGGTATAGCGTGAACTAGACAATTCTCGCGTTAACTTCGACCAAGACATGTTACGACATTTCATTTGCGTCACCAATAAACCTCAAATTAATTTATTTGCAAAAAAAAATAAATATGCTTTGGATTCGATTTAATGTTTAATGTTAACTATTTTTCCTAAATTAACTTATCAGAAAAACAACTGTACAATAAAATGGATCATATGGCAATCATATGTTTTTAAAATTGCTAGGCTGCAATGCCACAAGACTCGCGTGTCGTGGTCAAAATAAACGCGAGAAGAGTCTAGTTCACGGAAGACTAGTATAGATTCAGAATGGGAGCTTAAAGGCTATATTTCGGGAAGCGCTGGGTGTGCACGTGTGACATTGATATAAGTATAGATAAATTTGAAGCACTATAAAATAAAGCCGTTTTATTCGGTCAACAAATCCTCTTAAGTTTCCGGCAAATGAGCCACAAGATGAATGAAAAACGATCTTTACCATGCCTTAAAAGAAACGACAAAAAAGTCACAGCTTTAAATCTGTCTTTATTATTTCGATTTATATTTTGGTAAGCGTACGATAATTTCATTAAAAGGCGGGATCAGCGCATAGACAGGTATCACAGCCTTTGTCGTCTTTCTTCCAGCCATAAAAACAGAACATCTTGCATAGGACTGGTCTGCAGTTACCAGGGTCTGTTGGCACTTCCTTGGTAGGAGCTGAAAACGAATTCAAGAAAACATTTTATCAAAACCATGTGTGCTTTAATATTATTTGGCGATGTTCATTTAAGCACAGATTATAGAGACCGTCAGAATTTATTTCCCTGCAATTCATAGTCAGGCTGCTCAGGCACCCCAACAGTGGTCCTTTGGCTAAAGGCAGTTTGTTTGAAAAGAAGCAATGCTGTCTTCACTTGACACTGTAGAAAGATGAACTTTCCAACGTTATGAAAACACTTCACATCATGGTTGTGTTTGTGTCCATTATTGTGAAAAGCGCAGTCATCAAGGTGAAATGCCCTTAAGCGCGGATTTAAACACAATTCAATCAACCTAATATAATGACACACACACGCAGATACCGACAAAAAGAACAAGACAAGCGTGTAACAATGTTATAGTTTCTTTGTAAAGCCCGGGTCACAACCCACCGTGTGTGGTTTTAGTCCGTACGTATTTTGGGGAGGCCTTAATGGCGGTGAATCCGTAGCCCGACCGCAGCTTGAACGCAGCGAAAGTTCCTCATGCACAAAAAGTGCTACGGCGTGTCTGCGTTCTCCCAAATCCGTACTGAGGCGGTACTTAAAACGTAGGGATCCCCAAGTTTTGCCCACGTTTTTGCAAATAGACAGCACGCACTTGCAAGCACGGCGGGTTGGGACCTCGGCTTAACTATGGTAAGTGTAGGAGCTCTAATACAGGCAACAAAAGTTCGCTACCGAGATGTCGCTAGCCACACCACCAGTCATGTTATCTTCTTAAACAACGTGAGGACAAAACAAATCCAGAAAAACCGTAGGTGTCCCTGTTCTGGACAAAACACGCACATACAGGCATACTGACACCAGCTTTGGTTTCTCAGCTTGACGAAAGACACCAGGAAACTTTACACTCTGTCTCTGAGGGCTATTAGAAAAAGGATGGTTATAGATCGAACCTATACGACAAAAAGCTTCTTTGTTATAAGAAAAAGTGAGAAATACTTGAAACAGTTAGTGAGGGTTCCATACAGAACCATATAGAGTTTCACTAGAGCCATGAGTGAAGAACTTTCAAGGGTGCCATTAGAGCCATATTTTTTTACGAGTGTAGAAACGATTTTCCGACGTATGTCTGTTAGTTTCTTTTACTGCCGAAAGGGCTACACATACCCATATACCACAACAAAAGGACACGATATAGAAATACGTTTGCTCTTATTCCAAAATTCGGTCAGTTTTTACCGGTAAAAACTCTTTTCGGATGACCTCTTCAAATATCTATACAGCAAATACTTCTCCATTATGGCGCTACTTAGAACCCAGACGTCATGCGGACACAGAATTAAACAAGCTGCATCTCCCTTTTCTGTGTTCCTTTGTCAACATTTCTCCCTAAAAGTCTTACGCGCAAATGCATTGTCAGAAAAGCCGTTGAGTAAATAAATCTCCAGGTCTAAGAAAACAGTAGACGATAGTGTTCTTTTATCTTGAAGCACATGCATGAAATCGCAAGTCTGAGTTATATTTCCAAATTTCAATGAACGAGTTTCGTTAAGCTCCGTTAAATGCTGTATAATCAAAGTGTACTTCAGTTACATGAAACCTTGTCACTGCTGATGTGTCGCGGAAACTCAATCCACACAGTCAAGATTTCCAAACGTGCCTCTATACCTTTGGAATTCCTGGTGACACGCCCGCTCAAAATTATTATATTACTCCATGCTGATAATCAATTTATGCACAGTAACGATGTCTATATTTGTTGAACTAGTGTATAAATGTTAACATGATGCCTCATATATTGCTCGATGGTTGTAAATGACTGGATGTTTCGATGTTGTTTATTGATTATTCAAAGATCATTGTGTTTGATAACGTTTGACTAACAGTGTTTCTGTGATTATTTGTTTCGCCTGAACTCAACAACTCATTCAATAACGTTTGACTAACAGTGTTTCTGTGATTATTTGTTTCGCCTGAACTCAACAACTCATTCAATAACTGTATAAAATCAAATCTCTCTTCTTTACTTGGAAATATATATAAACATATATTATTATGTACTGATCTGACTATTGTTTTTACTTCAACTGTCCGCCTGTACTGTATTAATTTATTTGTCTTATGTTTAATGTGTCTCTATGCCCAGGACAGGGCCTGAAGATTAAATGAAATTTGAATCTGAATCTATAATATAGCCTTATGAGAAGGGCAAAACAGCTATAAAATATGATAGTTTCATTTCAATATTATGATAGATTATTCAGCAGGTTTCTTTCCGAAGAAGTGTGAACTTTTTAAATAAATTCTGCTTGGCCCACGAAGCTACGGTTTGAATTAAAGAAAGCAAAACTTTGGGGTTTGTAAGGCTTCCATTTATCATTTCCGGTGTATGCAATGGAACCTTGGTAGGTTTGCCTCTCGAGAAAAAAAAGTTGAACAGCTAAAGTTACAAAATGTGAAAATATTACAAAACTTCTAGTGACCAGGTCGTTGTTATGATAGGTGTGCAGTAAACTACGGGACATCCTTCATTGTACCTCTCTGGTTAAAGACAGCCGTTAGACCCTAGCTATTGCCGATATCGCGGGGTGGCTGTGACAAATTTACCGGTGACTGTCGATATCGTGGGGTGGTTTAAATGAGGTTTCCATGGACTGTCGATATCGCAAGTTGGTTGTGGTGAATTTTCAAGTGGCTGTCAATAAAGCGGAGTGGTTGTGGTGAATTTACAATTGACTGTCGATATTGCACGGTGGCTGATGTGGTTTACGGTGACTGTCGATAGCAGGGTGAAATTTTAATGAGTTTTCCGATGACTGTCGATATAGTGGTAAAGTTTAAATGAGGTTTATGGTGACTGTCGATATCGCAGTATGGCGTGGGTGAGGTGTCCGGTGACTGTCGATATCGCGGTATGGTTTTGGTGGGGTGTCCGGTGACTGTCGATATCGCAGTATGGTTTGGATGAGGTTTATGGTGACTGACAATATCGCAGTATGGTTTTGGTGGGGTGTCCGGTGACAGTCGATATCGCGGTATGGTTTTGGTGGGGTGTCCGGTGACAGTCGATATCGCGGTATGGTTTAAAAGAGGTTTACGGTGACTGTTGATATCGCGGTATGGATTTGGTTGGGTGTCCGGTGACTGTCGATATCGCGGTGTGATTTTGATGGGGTGTCCGGTGACTGTCGATATCGCGGTATGGTTTTGATGAGGTTTCCAGTGACTGTCGATATCGCGGTATGGTTTTGATGAGGTTGACAGTGACTGTCGATATCGCGGTATGGCTTAAGTGGGGTGCCCATTGGCTGTATATTTCGCGGTATGGATTTGGTGAGGTTTCCATTGACTGTCGATATCGCGGTATGATTTTGATGAGGTTTATGGTGACTGTCGATTTCGCGGTATGGTTTTGATGAAATTTCCATTGACTGTCGATATCGCAGTATGGATTTGATGAGGTTTCGGGTGACTGTCGATATCGCGGTATATAGTTTTGATGAGGTTTATAGTGACTGTCGATAACACGAGGTTTCAAATGACTGTAGATATAGCGCTGTGGTTTTAATGACTGTACCAGTGACTTTCGATATCGTTTTAATGAGGTTTACGATGAGTGTCGATTTTGCGTTGTAGTTTTCGTAAAGATTCCGCCTAACACCGGAAATCCAGAGTACCCTTGACTTTCACACTAACAACAAACCAAAAAGTAAATGGCTGAATAAATACAGAGACATTAACAGAACTGCATGGACAGTTACAAAATGGCGATTCTTGCCTGAAATGAAATAAGTAAAAGGTAAAAAAAATTGTGTGAATAATCAGAAATGACATATCTTACCTGTCATACATTGGCAAATTGGACATTTGTTTTCGTCGAGGACAAAGCCATTCGGACAGTAGACTCTGCAGACGGGTCCACATCGGACTTGCTGTAAGTTAACCGCTGAAACATTAAACATCGTGTAAACGTAATATTTATTGGGGACAAAGGCATAAAGAATATCAATAGATGTATTAAGTTTATATCGTTATTCAAATATAAACGAAAATGGTAAAGCAATATTGATTATATTTAAGGATTTCAATGCTACCGGCAAGAGAAATGCATTGATCGTGTCATCGGCTAAACCTAATTATTTAACAGGGGCAATGTTGCATATTGACGCGTCAAAGTCTAAAATTTCGAAATGCTTTTTTGTGACAGCCATTCAAAGTTTAAAAACAAAAAAAGATATAACACTTTCTGAAGTTCTGAATTTTCATCACTAGTTTAGGGCCTGCCTGTAAAGACGCTATTTTTTTTAAATCTTGGTCAACAGTGTATATGTTGCTTGAGGATATTTCACATCAGAACCAACTCCACCATTGAAGTTTCACAAATACACCAGAAGATTAGAACTATAAGAGCAGGATATGTAATTGTAAATCAACCCAGAAGCTATAAATACTGACGTATATCACTTAAAATTAGGTTTAACACAACTACACGTAAAGTTCATAAATTCAATTCGTAACATGAAATAAAACAATAAATATAGGGATATAATGTTTTCACTTTTTGTCATTTTACATTTCTTTTGACATTTGGGACTGAGTTAAACGAAAGGTTTTTTTATTTAATGTTATAAAAAGTAACCACTACTGTGATTTGACAAATTATTTAAAACGCAAAAACTATAAATTTAAGGCAATCGTGATAAGTGGATAAAGTTTAATTGATTAAAAACTTACCCGTAATGGCCCCAATCAAAACAGCGAAAATCACTAGTTTCAGCATGGTTTTTGAAACCTCAAAGATTTTCAAATATCTGGAAAGTCAGCGGCTTGTTTTCTGTAGTGTGTTTTATCGAAAAAGGGAGAGGGGGTGACGATACATTCCCATTAATTTGTAGGAATACGTTCGGCGCATAAAATATCCTCTGCTGCAGTTTTTGGTCGACCGGTCAGCCATATATTTAAACAACACCTTCCTGGTCTTATATCTATATGCATTTACTTTATTTTCATATTAACTGTATCGGAGTTTAATGTGTGCCATCAATGCTAGAGCATAAACTACTAACAATGGCGTCCAGATTATGCAGAGACCATACGCTCACACCTGAGCCATGCGCAAATAGACTTCTATTGATTCAACCAATCATTAACATATGTGTAATTCGCACGTGATTTGAATTACAATCCGTGATAAGATAGTGCAGTTACGTTCACATGCGTGGTTACCTTGACTCAATATTGACATTTTAAAAGCTTTGTTAAAAGCTGATCTTTCTATATATTTGATGAGTTTTCAACGCCTCGCTTTTGTCAACATCGAGGATTAATATAGGTTAAATATGTGTACTTGTGGCCATACAAAATTATCTTTCTATAGCCTTGGCGTCATTGTGTCAGCATTAAGTTATTTGGGTGTGCCGGCAATTTTATTTGGATTTGTATATAACGTATATCCTTTTCTGACTGAAGGAGGACCGAGGAAGAGCTTCCTGTTACCCTGGCCCTCCATGAGTTATGGGGCAGCATGCCGTCGATCTGTTTGTAAAATATTTGCATTGCGTCCTTTGATGTTCCTGTATTTGTCTTGTTTCGTCTTTGCTGGTTGCAAGCCGCGACGATGTTTTATTTGTTTTGTTGTTTTTTTCTGTTGTCGGTTTTTTTTTGTCTCAGACATTTTAACGGTTTAAACGAACAAATACTTTGCTAACTGATATTTCACCGGTATTGTGCTGTGAAACACCCACGTGACACTGTTGTATTTTTCGGCGGTACGTTAATGAATTCAGATCCAAAGACGCGCCGTGGCTTATTTTCTACGGCATGACAGACACTTCATTTATTAGTGAAATTCCGTTAAGCTGAGGGCTACTCTCAAATTTGTCAGCCAGCTACTGACTGAGCAACAGGGCATTTATGAATTTCTTTAGATCAATTTAAAACTGGCTGACGGGATCATTCTAGCTCTGGGGCAGTACTTGTGTACGTGTTTTTACTCTCAAAGGTAAATAGTTCGTGTCTGTTCCGGTTAAACGGCTTTGTCCAAAATACGGCCTTGATATTGGGATTTTCACTAAGCTCAGCAAACAGTTAACAACTGGCCAAAATAGTAGCGGACCAACCTTGTTAAGTTAATATCAAACAAACTATAGAAAAAACGTGTTTAGTAGATTACACGGGTGTTGACACTGCTGAACACGCGGTGTGTGAGTGGTGTAAAACGATTCACTCTGGATTCATCTAAATTTACAGTCATGTTGTAACGATCCAGATCCATCTCGCTTTTTAACGTAGACTACAGCTTCGGAAAGAACCTGCACCATCACATTATTCCTAGGACGTCACGTGACGGTGCTCGCCTATTCTTTACAGTTACAGAACAATCAAACAGCTTTAAAAAGTCTAAATGCGTAATGTGAGACGAACATGTAAAAAGTAATAATAATAACTGTATTCCTCACATGGAGTCCACGTACATGATAATGGTATTCAGTATATATACAATCAATGAAACATTTGTCTCCAATTAGCGTGTAGCTTAGAGCATACAGTTCTATATACAAAAGTTCGAATGATAGAACAGTCACAGTTTAATATGCCTCTCTAAATTTATACGTACATTTTCTGATAAGCTCCCCAAAAGAGAGAGTGTTGATCGCATACATTAAACTGGCGCTGCAGTCTGGACGATAGCCTAACGGTCATCAGAAAGCATTGTTATACATTTTCTTACAACTGGTCAAAATATATCTTACCACAATAGCTTCGAAATAAAAACTTTTTAAATATTTGAGAGCACGCTTGAAACTTTCTGAGTAAAACATTCGCACGTATGCACAGTTTCCGTTTTTGAAATTCAATATCTCCGATCTGTTATCGAACAACTCTTGAATTAATCCATGTCATATATACAAATACGATTTAACATAACATAATATGTTACCACCCAGATACAAAGCTGGTGGGGTGAATTTGCTTATATTTCTTATGACTAACCAGAAGACAAACGGTTTTCTTCGCATTAAAAAAATGTAATGGTTTTCAGAATATGTCTCACACATGTGCAACAGATAGTGTACAGCTTTGGCTGAGGGACATAACAAACATAAGTCATCAGCATATATCAAATGATTGACAAACGTTTCCAACCCTCAGTGGTTTGCACAGAGTTTTCATCCACTAATCTTTCTCGAAAAGGCAAGGTTGTATTGTTTCGTCTGTTTTCCGGTCACTTTCCGGTAAATTCCTATCTACACAGAATAAGTAAACACCCTGAC
>JAVFBX010217514.1:0-21372 GCA_034783855.1 Mopalia kennerleyi | reverse complement strand
TGCCATATTTAAGTATATTTAATGGTAACCTTTCAATTGATATAGGGGTTATTGCAGCCCGGAGTATCACTTTAAGGTGGAAAACGGAGAGGAAACTTAGCAACCAATCGGCTTCTTCTTTCTGAATTTTTTATTTTTATTACCTCGAAATAATGTAGTATTTCACTCTTATGATGACACAGTGTCCACTTCACACTGTTCCTTGCCTAATATGGGTGCAAAGCCGAGAGGAAACATAGCAACAAATCAGCTTCCTCTTTCTGAAAAGTTTGATTACCTCGAAATAATGTAGCCATCCGTCATTTGCTTTGAAATATCTTCTCTTCCATGTTTTCAGTAAGGTAGACTTCCTTTTGCCCTGCGGTAATTTCTCCATTATTCCCTCCATGCTGATAAAACGATGAGACAAATCTTCCACAGTCTGGAAAAAGAAAAGGGGATTTGTTAAGGTAAAATTTTTGGATAAGAATGAGTATTGTTTAGCATTTTTTAAAGTGGCACAAGTATTATTTGTTTTTTGTTTGATAGGGATTTAACGTCGTATTCAAGGGTATTTCACTTATATGACGACAGATTGTCCACTTCACGATGTTCCTTGCCTAATCACGGTGGGAAACCGGGAAGAAACCTCGTGAAAACCACCCCCAGCGATTCTCTCTTAAATCTTAAGGTTATCTTGATCAAATGATTAACACCTTTTATTGACCATCAATGACAAGAAATAATGTAGCTTTGGGTGCAAAACTTGGCTTATTGTTGCCTTTGAGCTCAGAGAGTATCAGAAAAAAAATGCTCAAATTCCCTGGGAGAATCTTCCTACAAAATTCAAAAACAGGGGAGACAACTCTTCTCTACTCTAGTCATTAATTGACAGGTTGTCAATTACTTACCATTGGTAGTGGTATTCAAAATCTTGGCAATCAGCCAAAGTTAAATGTCAAGCCTATACAATAGTGAACCATTTCTGATTACATCGCTTAAACTGTGGCCAGTGTTATAAATAAACAAATGATCTTTATATTATCACATTTAAAACACAGGACAAAAGAGTTAATAGGAAATAGAGATAAGGAACAAACGTGCAAGATGACTTTATTTATATGTATAAATAACACACAAGGTTGTACCTGCAGCAGGTAAATTTCAATATGTTATATTACAGAGGTTCATACTGTAAATGCAACATGGTGCTCAACATGGTGCACTTATGATTTATTCACTCATATGATGGGGGTACCTTCCATTTACATAAATGCTTCAAGGTTATGGTGGAGTGTTACTAAATATATTTTTAAATCATTAATTTTGTTTTCCAAGTAAATAAAAAATTGTTTTACTAATTGGTGTTTATTTCTGTGTTTAAGAGCATGTCACTTATATGAAGGCGGTGCACTGCAACAGTAAATAGTCACACTACCACACTGATAAAATGGCAAGGGGCTTGCTGTGCACAGCAGGATTCATAAAAAATCAACAGTTGGTTTGTTTGATTGGGGCTTAATGTCTTTTAAGGGTTTTTCTCTTATGTGACAGCCCTCCGGCCCAATGGGAGAAGGACACAACCCTAGACACCACTGGCAAGTGGCAACAAACAAACACAAGAACAGACACATAATGAAGACATCACAAACAGATCGTCTTCATATTGTCCCTTATCTCCATGAGCAAAAGGATAAAATATATCACAGATATCTACTTGAATCTAGCACAATGTTAAAAAACAATGATCCTCCATCCTTAAGCTTGGAATATACTGCCTTATTGAGAGGGCAGTATGAAAGTACAGCACAAAATAAATCTCCACAAATTGCACTGTATGACTCGTAAAAATAAATAACTACCTGTGGGTATAAAATATATTACTTGAATCTAGCACAATGTTAATAGCTGGAGGTCTAGTTTAATGCAGGTCGTCAAAAAGACAAACCATTTTTGTAATTTGTTTATCACAGCTTTCAGTAAGGTCAAACTAACCCCAAATATTCAGACCTGTAATCTTCATAGGAGGCTAGAAGATGAGAGCGGAGTAGAACATGTGACGTTAAGGTCGCTCAACCATGTCGTACGGTGGTATTTATACACATGCATGCAGGATATATATGTTTTCAACCTTATTGAGAATATAATCTAACAGCTTCTAAAAACAAAACGGAAATGAAAATGTCACATTAATAGGAGGCTGTATCATATGGATATCATACATGTATATCTCATTTATGGATCACATTGTACATAGGTGTTTATTCTAGAGGGGGAACTGATTATAATACATATCAAATAAATGTGGCTATTTCTGCTCTTATTGTGATTTTGCATTGTACTTAAGGTAATGCTTGATTGGAGTTTTGGGATTTTGAATTGTACTTAATGTTTCATTTGATTGGAGTTTTGGGATTTTGAATTGTACTAAGTGTTTCGTTTGATTGGAGTTTTGGGATTTTGAATTGTACTAAGTGTTTCGTTTGATTGGAGTTTTGGGATTTTGAATTGTACTTAATGTTTCATTTGATTAGGGTTTATATATATATATATAATTTCAGAAAATAGTTTTTAAAAAAATCCAATAAAAAACCCCCATATATCTGCTCCAACATATCCATAGGATCAAGTTTTGCTCGGTTGGAAAATTAATGTTCCCCTGTCAGTAGAAGTATGCCTGAATCATACTGCACACTTAACACAAGATAGGCACAGAATTCAAAACATTTATGTTGCAATTAGTTGGTTATTCGCACCTTTCCTGTCCCTCAGACTAGTAAAAAAACTAATGTCAACACAGGAAATTAATATGAAGCAAAAGAAAAACACAACAGATCACTTGTGTGTTGTGGCTGAACTACAATGACAGCCAGGAGCTTCCTCCGACTGCCAGCTGTTGCAATTAGCCAAAGAAAATAAACGTGGACATTTACAGAGAGTGACTCAATAATAACTCTGTTTCATGCTGACCGGGAGAGAGAGAGTGTAGGAACCTCAGCCCAAACAACTGAGAAGAGAATTCATACAGCAGCAGTCAACAGATTGACTAGTGTTTTACGCCATGCTTATGGGTATTTCACTTATTTGATACGGTATATGCGATTTGTTTGATTGGGGTTGAACAAAGACTCAAGGGTGTTTCACTTATATGATGATGGATTGTCCACACCCCACTGTTCCTTGCCTAATTCAATTGATCGTTTGATTGGGGATTAACGTCTTACTCAAGGGTTTTTCACTTATATGACGACGGATTGTCCACTTAACAATGTTCCTGGCCTAATTACGGTGGAAAACCAAGAGGAAACCTCGTAAAAACCACCCCCGCGATTGCCAGAGCCATATCGTGTGACTGAGGGTCGACAGACAGACTTGATCCTGTGAATGGTACATCGAAGTTGGCTTCAGTAAGCGGGCTCGCTAACCACTAAGCCACGGCCCCTAATTACAATTGAAACCCGAGAGAGAATTTCATAAAAACAAACTCCTATACCCGAGGGTTGACAGCCGACTGGACTCCATGAATGGCACATTTAGGGAAGGATTAGTAAGCACAGTATAAGCCATGGTCGCAGTATATTTGAACAGTAATTGACACTAGCATAGAAGGTGAAGTTTTATTGTAATATTGGACAGTTCATTTTTCCTCCAGTGCTTAGGAAAGACAGCATTAATATACTTTAAACGCACTATCCAAAACCACAGGGTGCTGTTAACAGAATTTGAACCTAACAATCGTAGAAAATAGAAGATACCCACCTCATCCATCAGTCGAATGGCGTACAGAGTCTCCAAAAGTTTGATCTGAAAGGAATTTTACATATACAATTAAAAAAAAGTTTTAATATAATTCAAACATTTCTATATAATTGTCAGTTAGTGTGGGACAGATATCAGGTTAATGTATAATCCCCTTTGGTTCCATCAGTAGGGGCTAGTAAAAAAGATATTTAAAAAGTTAAAAAAGATATTGATCTTATTCAATTCAGATGAAGTCTTCACAACCATTTGTTCAAGAACATCAAGTGTGACAGTTTATATGAAAACTAAACACAACTTAATTTAGATTCAATTAAAGCAGCTTAATGTTTAAAAAATTATTATTTAGGCTTATCGGTGGAAAATTTCTTGAACAATTATATAATTCATCAGTTATGAATAATATTTAGCTGAAAAACATTTTTTCACTGACTGTTAAATTATCTTTTTCGTTTTTAATTTTTTTGTTTAACTAAGATTATTTTAGCAATAGCTTATTGTACAGATTACCCTACTGTCATTCTCCTGTACTGGGGTTTTCTTTCAAACACATAATTTGTTTAACTCAAAAGTTTATTTATTTTTCTCTAGTATTTGGGATAATTCACCCATTTTGCTTTTTTTCCTTTTCAAAATATGCTCGTATGTATTTTATTTCTTCAGTGACGATTCTATTATAATTACTGATATGACATATCGTTATCAGTCTAAGAAATATGACCCTACTTTATAAGAGAAAAAATAGCCCATTACCAATGATCTAACTAAAATGACAACATGATTGACAAGCTAAACCAGACATTCAAGTTTCAACTCTCTCTAACATGTTATTTGTAACCTTTTATGTTTTGAGTTCAGCCCGATAACAGACATATTTGAAACTCTTATTTAACACTTGCGCAAAGTTATATATTTTTGTCTTTTCACAAAAAAATGAAGTACTGATATATCATGATTTAATTAATTTATACCCATCTTTATAAGAATTTCTGTTTTGTTTCAACTGGTTTTTTTTTAAAACAAAACAGTAATTATCATTTATTACATCTTATTTAATTCATCAGAATAAATAACAAAAACCTGGCATACAGACATGATATTATTCTATTAATAATTACATTATAATTGACATATAATAGAAAAAGTGATTAAAAATGTCAGTGCTATACAGCCTTTACATATTATGATTTGTTTTCATTGTTTAATAGAATTTTGCTTTACTTAAGTTACAGGCCTGTGATGTTGGGGAAAACGGACTGAATGGGCTCTTCCCATGGTTATGCAAACTTATTTAAGAAGGACCGATTTATAGGTTTCCTAAACTGTTTGCAGTGTTCGTCTAAATTTGCATTTTGCTACTGATCTTGACCAATTGGTCAATGCTATCACAAATAAAGTTTGTATCATAAAACAATTTTTATTTATTTTTCATAAATGCACATTCATGTTTTTAAAAAATCAGCAAAGCAGGGCTAATACAAAAACAAACTTTTATACAACCTATTTAAGGGTGATGCCAGAAAACGTTACAACACAGGCCTGACTAAAGGTTATTTCACTTAAATCACGGCGTACCAGATGAGTGGATGATGAAAATCCGCCCTTTGACACCCAGACAAGGTTTTTTCCAGGATCTTAGGAAAAAAATTAATGTATACGAAAATTTTATTTTATGAGTATTTTCTTACCATTATGCGAATGTTTGTGCTATAGCATTGCAGTGAGTATTAGTTTCTTTATGTATTTTAATGGAGCATTGGTGTATTTAACATTAATTCTGTGTGCATAATACACCACCAGGTAGGTAGGTCTGCTAGGTAATTCAAACAGGTAAAACCTTCAAATAGAAGCGGGAGTAATTAATACCGTTAAGCAGTGGGGCTTGACTAATCATTGCACACTTTGTAAAGATAGTAGCTCAGGTCAAAACAATTACTAAATTAACTGAATAAATAGGGCAGCCATTACACTTCACTATGAATTTAACTTCAAGTTAATAGAACGTCACATGAAGCCATGAACTTGACACAATAGCTCTTCTTGTTTTAAAACAGTACTTTCTTTTGCAACCGAACTATGTTGCACAGGCCTGCATACTCCAGAAGAAATTTATGTGTAAGAAAATTATTTTTTAGGACTATTTTTTTACCATTATTTGTATTTTTGTGTTGTCATATTGGGTGACTTAAATTTGACGCCAGGTAGGCAGGTCTGTATGTACCACCATTGGCTTTCTACCACAAAAAGATTGATTGACCGATTGGTGTTTTTCGCTTATATGACTGCAGGCTATTCCAACAATAATTGACACAAGCACAACCAAGATTTTAAGCATTTCCATAATGTTGCAAGTTAATTTTACTCCAGTGCTAAGTGCATACAACATTGCTTCTCTTCAAACAAACTGCCCTTAGTCGAAGGGCGCCATACTAGGTTTGTTGTATGTATGGGGTTTAACGTCGTACTCAAGAGCATATCACTTATATAAGGGCAACAAAAAAGTTTCTGGGTGCAGACATTCTCTGTTAAAATTAACAATGCAGGAACATTTATTTTCCTAGAAATCAGACCAGACATTGTTTAGTTGTCAGATTGCCATTTATGGTTGGAGCACTTCACCATGCCAGAGAAAAAATTTTGGATTAGCAAAATGTAACTTAAAATAATAAAGCCTTTATTTAGTTGGCTGGAAAACGTTTAATTCTTAATCACTACACGTTCAGACAATAAAGATAAAATAAATTTACTCACCGGATTCCATGATTTTAGATGAACTCTGGATGGTACCACATCACTGTCGTCAATACTTTCTGACTTTTTTAATACATCTCCTGTACAAGGAATCACATTAGAATCAGTTAAAAATGGGGTGCTACGCTCAAAATTAGTTTGCATAGGTCCTGCCTGGCTCTGAGGGGGGCTAGTGTTACTATCATTACTTAAATCTAGAGAA
Organism: Mopalia kennerleyi; assembly: GCA_034783855.1. Lineage (NCBI taxonomy): Eukaryota > Metazoa > Mollusca > Polyplacophora > Chitonida > Mopaliidae > Mopalia > Mopalia kennerleyi. Next base: position 14,681 of record JAVFBX010217514.1, on the reverse strand, counting down.
GAGGATGATGCCTTGCCCTTCCCTTTTTGAAATGTCTTCTTCTTGGTCAACTTTCGCAGACCTGCTTTCAAAAACTTTCCAAACGATCCACCTTCATGTGAACTTTTCTTTGACTCTTTTTGCTTTTGTTCTTTTCTGAAATCTTCATCGCTATAATAAATATCCTGTTTGGACTTGTATATATGTTTTGCGTCACTTTTGAAAAATGGATTATCTTGAACAAATCTTGTATTTAGCTTTGGTTTCTCGTTCTTAGTTTGACCTTGACCTTCTGGTTGTTGTAAAGGTGATATAGATCTCGATGGAGAACAGTCTCTGCTATCGATGATAACATAGGAATCTAGATTGTCTTCGCTGGAAGCTCTTTCACGATGTTTAACAACTTTAGTTGTATTTCCTGGACCTTGACTTCTGTGTCGTCGTCGACCAATAATTTTTACGGGTGATTTATTGGTGGCTTTTAAATCTTCTTGTATAAATTTGTTATGGAAAATAAAACTTTGGCCTCGACCTCTAGTTAATTTAGGAGATCGCAAAGCTTCTTCATCATGATCATTTTCAGATTCCGAAAAAGAATCACAAGGAGTTTCGAAAGCACTAACAGAAGATCTGTCTGGTGTTAAAGAAGCAGACAATTGTTCTTGCGAAAGTTTGGATGGAGATTCATGAGGGGAATTTTGCAAAGATTTGGGGCAAGCAGCTTCAGATAAATTATCCTCATCAGACGTATTTTCTTTATATTTTGTTGATAAAAGTCCTAGGGTTCTTTTAAACATAGCACATATTGTCATATCTTCTGTAGCAATCACATCGCTTTTTGAATTGGGCTCCTTTTTTTCTGGTGTCGAAAGTCCGTCTTTTACAATAAAAGGATTATTTCGCACAAAACCAGGCTGTGGTAGTTCAATTTCAGGCGACCTAGCTTCAGGAGTAAAAAATCGTTGGTCATCAGTGTCCGTGGAAAAGCTGAAGTTTGATTGTTCATTTGTATCTTCCTCACTTTCATCATCTGCCACGCTTCCTGCTTCATCACAAAGACTATCCTCTGAAGCACTTAGTTCTTGTTTGATGGGAAGGAAAACTGCCCCAGGTTCACCATGATCTAATTCTTCAGTTGGTCCAGATAAACCCATGTCCAAGACGAGCAAGTTTGTCATTAACAGAGCTCCCTTTGATTTCCTCCCAGATCTCCTCCCTGAATCAGAACGCTTTAATTGACTTGGGGAAATCGCAGGGCCACCTTCGCTTTGGACATTACTAGCCGATTCTCTCATGGATGCGGCTTTCTCGATATGTTTTCGTTTACGTCTTTTCCTACTTTCGCTTCGGTGTCTCTTCTTCTTACCGCTAGCTTGTGTGCTTTGTGATGCACTTGCGGCACTGGAAGACTCTTCGATGGTTTCTTTTACTTCTGATGATTCAGTGATATCGCCTTCACTCCGTAATCTGGACTCGTCGAAAGAGTCGTCTGTATTTAATGACTGTAAAGAGGCTCCTGAAGTAACTGAGATAAAAGCCTTTTTATCTTCCTTATTCTGTTCTTGTAAGGAATGGGAGCCATCCTCCAAGAACACTTGATCCTCATCTGCGAACAATTTTTCTGAAAGATCCTTGTCTTGTGATGGCGATCGCTGCGTAATTTCCTCATGCTTTGAGAGAATTACAGAATGATCCTCTTTTTGTGAATCAATAACATTCTCAGATTTCAAAATCTCAACTGGGTCAGAACATCTATCATTTATCTGATTATTAACTATTGTTACAGGATCATCTTTTTCAACCAATGGGAGATATTCCTCCAGATCAGACACTGGTAATTCGTCTATTTCTGGATCACACATTTCCCCTTGTGGGTACAAGTACGGCCTCATATCACAATTTCCATTGAAAAATTCAACATTTTCTGCAACTAATGTAACATCTTGATCCATAAGATCTTCTTCGGCAGAACCATATGCAAAATTATCCTGCACTTCACCATCTGAACTATGATGGTGAACACTAATACCCAGATCAACTAACTGTGGAATGTCATTATCTTCAACAATTTCACTTTCAACAGATATTTCTGGAACATTTCTGCTCAGGGAAACTAAGGGGCTTCCAGCCGTAGTACACTCTGTAGGTGTGTTTATGTTTTCATGTGACACTGATGAAAGCAGGGTGGGAGCTTCAATGGAAACTGAATCAAAGCTAAATAACAGGTCATCAACATCGGATGAAACGGGTAAAACAGTGCAGGGTCCTGTCGCTATCTCATCATCAAAGTTTATCAAATCGTTCTGATCTGCTGACAAATTTGCTTTAGGTGTAAGAACATCACTAGGTGTTTCATATTCATCCATGTCTACGTTCACCACGAGTTCATTTGTTGCAGAATATTGTACATCAGTGGGAGAAACTTTCTTAATAAATGAATCTGATCTCTCTCGTTCAACAGTTTCATAATCACTGTCTGTTCCTAAAGTTTCAGCTGCAGAATTATACTCAGAGGTGGAATCTTCCTCCGTTGATATCAAAGATTGGGTGGTGGCTGATGGAGCTTCAATGGCTGAATCATAGTCAGTTGATTCACTGTCTAAACTCCTTGCAGTGTAAAAGAATTCTTCTGTAGCCAGGGACTCTTTGCTAGGGTCGATAATTTCTCCTAATTCAAGTCTGAATGCTGATGGATGGTAAATGGGTGCACCGCCCATTTCAGAGACTTCTCCCTCATTAGCACTTTCCTGTGTTCCCAGGACTCTCTGCTTAATTTGAGCAACTCTTTGCATTAAAGCATTGTTGTATTCTTCACTATCGCCATTAACCCCTGATGAAGATCCATTTTCGTTTTTCTTATACTTATCAAGAACGCTCCTGATTGCACCTGGACCAACAGGAACTGTTTCTGCATCTTCTTCCTCAATTTCCACTCCTCGCTGTTCTCTCGAAATATCTACAAGTCTTTTGACATCTTCTGCTTTTCGTTCTTTAGGGCCCACATAAATGAATTCCCAGCCACCAACAGGCTGTTCTTGTGAAGGAGATTCTGGCTGTCGGGAATCAGAAGAGCGAGAAACAGGTATTGACCTTTCATTTGGTTTGGTTTTAGTTGTCTGAGATCTTAATCTCTCAATAGTCGATCGGGATCCCGAAGAGTTGGTTTGATAATTAGAATCTTTGACTTCCTTTGAAGGTGAAGAGGCTGAAGTTACATTTTTATTCCTCTCATATGACTTTCGGGAATTCTCTGAAGGAATTTCTGCTGTATCCTTCCCAACGCTCTTTGAACGACGGAAGGTATTCTTAGGAGACTTCTCCTCCCTTGGACTAGCAATATCCCGTAAATCTGGTTTAGACTTGGATCTGGCTTTGTCACTCATTTTGTTCATACTACTGAGAGTGACTTTGTCTTGGATCCTTCTGTTATCAGGACCTCGAATGCTGTTTCTTCGTGTAAACGATGGTCCTGGGGATTGGTCTGATGTGCTACTTCGTCTTGAATGTGAGCTAGATTGATCTGGGCTATTTTTCCTGCTTTGAGATTTAGTTGGTGACGCAAAGCTTTTACGCCTTGTTTTGGGGCTGAACTGGGTTGACTGGTCACTCGAGCTACTTCTGCTTGATCGATCAACACGGCTTACTTTGGAATGTGGACTATTTCTGTCTGGTCTAGGTGTTTTAGAACGAGGGCTAGCACTTCCAGATTTACTTCCTCTTCCTGATTTTGTAGAACTGTTCTTAACAACACTGCTTGCAGCCTGTCGAATGTTAGCTATTTCCACAGAATCTAAAGACCTTGCATCTTCACTGGCCCCATCACTTACATCGGCGGATTCACAATTTTCACTGTTTTTTCCAAACAGCATTTTTTGCACTGTAATATCATTGGGTTTTGTTCGAGAATTCTTTCTAAAATTTGGTTTACTTTCCTCTGCATTTTGCTGGCCCATGTTCTCAAACATTGCTATTTGTGGCAGCTTCTTGACTGTCTTTTTGGTTGCATTCTTCGCTGGTTTTGGTTTCGTTTCAGGAGCTGCTTTAGCCGCTGTACTCAAGGTTGGCCTGTCAAAGCCACTGGTCTTTCTCACAGGTTTAGATGTAGGTGGCTCTTTAGCCGGGGCAGGATCTGCTTTTTTATTGGACTTGGCTTCCTTAGCAGTTTTATTTTGCCTTGGAAGTGTGTGTGCCATGGGAGGGGATTGTGACCTGGCCTTTGGTGATAGTGGTGGAGGTGATATGGGAGGTGGTGATGACCTTGAGAAATGAGTTAAGGGAGGAGATGACCTTGAAATGCTATAGCGTGAAGGCAATTCTTCAGGTTGGTTAACTGGGGAAATTGTTTGCTGTCTTCCTCTACCAAGAATTTCTCGTATACGGGCACTGGTATCCATTTCAATGGGTTGGAAGTGTGAAGACTCTGAATGATTTAAAACAGTATCATTTTCAACAGTTCTCGAAGAAAATGATGGTGAAATATCTGATCTTGAGTGCTGGAAATCTGACACTGGGGAAGTGAAACTTTGCCTTTGGAACTGTGTACCCTCTCCTTCATTTGAAAGTACGCTGCTGCTCCTGGAGAACCGAGAGACATAACTTTCAGAGGGTGTTACAGTCCTTGCTGATTCCCGATAATCATAGACATCCCCATTGGTTGTGCTTGTGAGTTCAGGGTTCGGTGTTTTTGTTCTGGTTTGAGTGTTAACTTCAGAGGAGATGGCTTCAGATGCTCTCTTACTCTCTTCTAATAACTTTCTCGCACGACTCAGCCGATCTAAAGCTCGAGATGTTTGACTGTCCATAGTAGCACCGAGTTGTTGAAACTTTGATTCAATTTCTTGCCTATTCTGCTGCTCTTCGGGATCAAGGTTTGAGAATGTTGGTGAATATGCACCCTGGTAACTCATGTCCGGAGAAACTAAGGAACGAGACTCCATATGATTTGAACCATTCATGTAACCATTAGAGCTTGAACTGGAGAAAAAACTCATTGGTGGAGCAGGCTCTTCATATGTGCGGAAACTTGCTGCAGCGGCAGGTTGACGTTGCATAAGACTCTCCCTGCGGCTTGAGGTGGTCTGGCTTCGTGATGGGCCTTCTGTGGGAACACTTGCAAAACCCTTGCCCTTCAACATTTCCCGTACTCTCCTTAGGTCACTGCTCAAGTGAACCTCTTCAAATTGAGGAGCCACTGGAGCATATCTTTGGCTATTGGATGATGATGTGCTTTCTCTGGATCTATAAGAACTCGGTAAAGTTTGGTAGCCTTGCGGTTTGGCATCTCTTACAAACGGATTTCTGAGCTCAGAAGCTAATATTCTCTGTGAGGGTCTGCTGTCCATGATACTGCTAAACGATGACTGTGCAGGATCTTGCCGACTTCGAGTTACTTGGGGACCACTTCTCAACCGCTCTAGTCGAGAGCTCAGTATCCCCGTGGAATCTGGGAGCTTTGAACCTGTAAATAAACACACAAAAAAAATACAATTAATAAAACTGAATAATAGATGAACTTAGCAGATGTCGAAAGACTGATAGTTTGGGGTGTTACGCTACATTTGTTATTATTTTACTTATAAAGATGTCACTGGCAAAAAAAAATTAAAGAGCAAAATAATGCAACACAAAGGCGATACAACACAGAAGCTTCGTGAATGTGCCATTTACTGTAACAGAAAAGCCACAATCACAACCAAAAACTGCGCAGTATTTTGCCAAGTTAGAAAATTAATGTTCTCCAGTGCCAGGCTAAGACTGTATGGTTACGCCGGGATCATACTGTCATTCCCAAGAGGAAATCTGTTTTATCTTTTACTCTAAATGCATTATTGTGTTTTATAAATGTAATTTAAATCCCCTAAAGTTTTCTCCATAAAATTCATACTTTGAAACCTATTTGAAGGTTTTAAAACGAATTCTTGGAAGCAAAAACAACATTTTTCAATCAAGAAGCATCACAGTTCTAGAAAAATATACGATGATTTACCGTATTTAAATCAATCTATAGGAGCGATCAACCAACTGACATAAAACTGTTGCTTAATTAATTTCACCACTTACTTAAACTGAAAAGATTTGTTTGAATATGCACACATTTATAGTCAGTTTAGAGTGAAACATAAATTCAGTTTAAGTGATTTTAATTAAGAACTGCTTCCCCTTTCAATATATTCATAATTCATTTTTCAAACTTTGAGGAAGGCTTATAAGTACAAGACTACAGAACATACTGCCTTTAGCCAAAGGTCAGGGAGTAATGAAAGATGCTTAATAACCAATTGAGAATAGACATTGAAACATAAAGCCTCCCAGAAAGAGGTCTCATTTTAGTGTAAGGTTTAATGTAGGCTTCTGGGATAAGTTTACTTTAAGGGTTTGTTTAAGTGTTGGGTTTTTGGGTAACATTTAGTGTTAATTTTATAATGCCATGGGTTTGATGTTTAATCTAAGTTTTGTATATTGAGAAACTTACGGTTAAGCATTAGTTAAGTGTTGGTTTCTGGGTTAGGTTTAGTGTTGGGTCGGAATTAATATTGTTGCTGCAATTAACATAGGGCTATTAAATGGATTTGTTGTTAATTGCAGTGTTGGTTTCTGGGCAAGATTCAATGTTACCTCTAGTGCTGGGTTCGGGTAAGGTTTAGTGTTAATTTTTGGACACTCAAACCTGATGAAACTTCTCAGCCATAGAAATAGAAAAAGGATTCCATAAAGTTTGGTGCTATTTACCAGATCTAGAAGAAACTGTATAAATAATTATTGTATTTAGAGGCAAGGTAACTGGTTTTTCGGACAGGTATGAAAACGAAGATGAATTGTGATTTTTTGCTGGCTACTTGTCAGGCTATTGTAAATTAATGAAGTAATCACCTTGCTTCGTGTGACAGAAGGTGTGCCCACAATAGTGTTTATTTGAAAAGCGGCAGAAAAAGATTAGACAGGATCCTTGTGGATAACCTACATACTGTCTAGCATACATAACTTACTGTAGTTCAATGCTCTGTCTTGGACGAGGAAACAAGTTTTAGCAGTTAAACTTTCAATATGGTGACTAGTATTTATTACTTTATCTGTAGTTTACATTGGATTTTTTTCTCTTTTTATAAGCAGTCTGTTTAATCTACAGTTGATTACCAGGCTTTTAATGTGGCCTTATTAGGTATTATACTTATACAATGGTGGTGTACATCTAACAGGAAACAGAAACACAGGTGTTCCACTTATAAAAAGCTGGCGGACTTCCAACAGGAAAAAAAAAACAGCCATGTTATGCTCTGTGGAAAATGTCATTTTCCCCCTCGATAGCGGACTGAGTATATAGACATAATCTACATAAAGCTGGACTATAAGCTAAACCTTTAGTTGAAAGAAACTTTAAATGGCTCATGTATTAGCCGTACGGATTCTACATACATGTACTTGATCTGTATGATACATATGTATTCTATACATGTGGTTATGTCAAGCATTCCAGGTAAATAATACACCTACGTTAGGTCAAATCTACAGCATATGATCCTCAGCGGGCCAGAAATATTTGAATTATGTAAACCGTTATGAATGACATTGAGGCATGCAGTTATGACCTGTAATACATATTAGATTTGTTACAAAACATAAATACAGGCACACTGAGCACATATGTTATTAATTACAAGGAATGTTTCCCTTATTTACTTGTTTACATATTTATTTTTACTTATATTTTTGCTTATTTATTTAGTTACTTATTTTTTTTATCTATTTATAATTTTTTTTATTCTTTTCTTCATTTCTTTACATGTGTTTGTTTATTTGTTTACTTTTTTATATATATTTATACTCTTTTTTATTTATTAATTTTCTTGAACATTGTTCTCAAGGGTATTTCCCTTATACGAGGACTTTGAATTACCTGTGTCAGGTGCAAAAGTAGGAAGAAACCAGGTAAAAGGCATTGAGCAGTACATTGTGACCTTTATATATTACAAGTAAGTTAAGTTTTATTAAACATGATTGTTTATTCTCTTCCGCTGATTTCTTGAAACTATTTCAAACAGATTTGCAATTGTATTTTATTGTCTATTTGATAGAAAGATATTAATCAGTTAACATTACAAGCCAATCTACAACCACTGTTTAATAAAAGGTGAGTCATGAAACCATATTGAGCTACATTAACGAAGTCTTTGTTTGTATATTAGTTTTTTCTTATGTCATGAACAAGGTCACTGTTGAGCAAATGATTCTATATTATAACTTACTGCAGACTATACACGCTGACACCTGTACTGCAAGGAGATAATAATAATTTGGTCTTGGGAGAGAATTTGCATTATAATCTATGAAGAGATTCTGAAGTTCAATGTAAATGTAAATTGTGAACATTGTATATTGTCTATAAATCATTCCCGTTCACAAATGGATAAAAAAATTTAACAAAGAAAAGTCCTTCTTTTTTCAGTTTCATAGTATTATAAATAGAGAATTTGTTTGTTCAGTTGATAGAGGTGTTTACGACTGCTGACAAACTTAAGGTTTTTTCACTTGTGTGCCAGCTCGCAAGCCCAATGGACGAAGAAACTCATCAGTCACAGGCAACAAAAAAAGATAATTGCAGGATGTCACAATTACATGCCCTGCCTTAGCTTGGCCGTCAAGAGAAAGATTTTTATGCCAAACTGAAGTTAGAACCAGATCTTTGGTTTCAACAACGACAGTATAGTTTCTAGACTGAATATGGAAAACCTTATCTCACAAGCAGTCAATTTTGCAGTGATATCTGTGACTGTTAACATCCCCAAAACATTATTTGGGAGAAAGTTGGGGTGGTTCAAGACAGCTTCCACAGGCAATTTCGTTCTGGAAAATGTATGTGCGCACAGATTATTGTATAAAGCTAAAATGTGTTTACCTCAAGTCCTATCAACAATCTTTCAAGTTTCTACTCTCTTCCTTTTTTTTTTACACAAGATTCAAATTCAATACAAATGTGGGTTAAATAACCAAAGCCTTCCAGAGACTTTGCTATCAGAGAGGGAAGCCCAGCACATACTGTTGTCTGAACAGAGTCCTTGTTTAAACAGTATGGTGAATTTGGGATAGAAAACTGGACAAACTTTTTTTTCTGTCCTATTGTTAGCATATAAAGCTAAGTTGATAAACTGTTGGTCCTGCTTATCTATAGGTGTGAGTCCTGAAGGCACATTGTTTTTGTCTTTCTTAATTTGTATATAAAAGTATAAGTATTGTGCGTGTGTCTGCGTGTGTGTCACATCTAGCAGGCTAACTAACAACAATACAACAATTAAGGTGGGTGGATTCAAATCATAACATATTGGAGATGCTATAAATAGTCATGTGAAAGCATAAGGCCTGATGTAAAGCTTCATACGAGATTTAACATTGAAAGATAATTTAAACTCAACGGTCTTTGCTTTTTTAGGTTATTATGTGTGCTTATGCTTCAGGTAATTTAATGTCATGTGACTGCAGAACAGGATTGTTAAAAGCCCTTGGCTATAGAATAACAGAATTAGTAATGAAACATCTATGTTTCAACTTTTAAAATAAAGTATTTTTTTGTGACAAGATATGGATGAATTCATGAAAATCTGTTCAAGAATCTTTGCGTATATTTTTTATAAGCAGATTATACTTGTTTTATTTGTGTCAAAAACAACTTTAAATGTTTCTTTATTATGCAATGAAGTAATCTTTTGTAAATATATATTGATGAATCTATAATAAAAATAGATATAGTTTTCAATAATTTAGTATATTTGTACAGTCTTATACTTATTTATTAATGTCAATAACATTTTCATAGATTTTCTACTCTGGCTGTATTCTGTTTTTAGCCTTTTATATGCACCTGTATTACCATATTAAATATATAGGATTAATGACTTACATGACATGATATAATAGGGTTATTTATTCATATAGAGGGAGTAAGGTGTTATGTAAATTACTGTTACCAGTCTTTATGGTCTCTTTGTGATAATGTGTTATTTCATTGCTAGAAAGTTCTTAGGAAAACTAGCCAACTAGTCCATAAAAACTAAATAATAAGATACTGCCTTTGAACTTACTGTAAATCACCTTATATGTTGTTACATTTGTTTATGAATAATGGTTACATTTGGTTAGTTGTGTAAATACTATATCACCTGAACAAACAAATTTAAGTTTTCTGACACAATTATCATGCTTCGTAACAGAAAAATGTGTCCTATGCCTCTCATGCCTAACTTCTTAGTCCTTAAAATAATTTCTAAAGTTATAACTCTATGTACACAATTTTATTTGATTTACGGTATACATTACTCTAGAAGTTGATTGTTCATAGTCAAAACTCCTGTAGTAATAAAGAACTCTATTATAAATGAGAGCTAACATGAACAGGGCATGATATAAAATAATGCATAGTATAAAAACAGAATACATACCGTCAGCCATGCTGGATTGTGTTGTCGTTGAGTCCAGGAAAGATAATGTAATACTCCTATCCAACGCTGTTAGTTAGAGTATGGGTTGAAAACTTGACGCGAAAATGTTACAGGTGTACATCTAGAACACTTAAAGTTTATACCTTGAAAGCCAAAACTGTAGATCAAACCAAATATTAAATTGTCGAATCATAACGTAAAACACTGAAACTGAAATATCGAAAACGAAAGGAGACTGTACCGCGATTCACGTCTTCTCGAAATAGAAAAGTTTAGTTCAAGTTGTCAAACCCACACGACTAAAAACAAGAACTCAAACTGGTTGACAAGCTTTACCATGCGATCACAGAGTATGTTACTGTTAAAATCATAGGACTTCCACAGTTTATTTCTGGTATTTAAGAAGTCATGCACCGTTCAACTTCATGAACCACCAGAATTACGGCTTGACTGTGTTCACACTTGACAAGCTGTAAAGTTCAGGTTTTAACAAACTCCCGTCTAGTTAGTGTCAGAGTTGTACAGTCTCACAGTTTTTGCTGTAAAATGTCCTACATGGAAACAGTTAACAATAGTATTGCCCAAACTTCCCAGTTATTCTCACAATAAGGTACAGTCATTTTACCAGCAGAGGGTCGTATAAGCTGTTATTCTACTGCTCTCTGTGGTATGTCTGTCTACCTATGCCTGCATGTTTTAGGCACACACCAGTGAATAAGTTCCGATGAATAATGTATAATAGAGGATCAGTCAGGTGAAACAAGTAGGTCTATACAAATAGGTGAGAGTGCTTAACTAGGGTAAGAAAATATATGGCTGCGTGTAACTCCTGACAGTGTGAATCACAGGAAATCTAAACCATAGACCAAACTGTTCAATTTTGAATTTAACTTTTCTCACAGGTGAATTTTACTGACTAATTACAGGTATTTAGTACCTGTAATAGATGGTAGGTACAAGGAATCACAGGTACAATTTTTCTGTTGGTTTTAACGAAATTCAACAAAGTATCCTGTAATTCAAGAAACTGTCTTGTCCATCTATGTCACAATGTTATAATTTCCTTCACAAATGCTCCAATGTAAAATTCTTGGCTTCCGAATGATAGTACCATGTACAGGTATTTTTTCCCTCTGTTATAGTATAGGTGGCTAGCAAATACTTTCAATCAGGTCTACTGAAGGGTCTAGTTAACCTGTGGAAACCAGACCTCGATACAAACAATATTCCACACTCCAAGGCACAGCTATTGACAGTTCAACCAGGTACTTCACTTTACCTGTATATGAATAGAGTTACTGACAGGGGCTACAATCTTTCTTCAACATTGACAGCTGATCTGTACAGGTCCAGCTTAAACTATTTCCATTACAGTCCTGCTTGAATTAAACCAGGACTCAGACTGTCAGCCGAGAGTTTAGCGAAGGTATAACAGTTCTGTTATGTGACATTCAAACACATGTTGATATACAGCACACCCTGACTCAACCTTCGAAAGTAGCTGTTTTAGTGAGTGCCTAGGCTGACTCTCCTCGAAAAATTCAAACAGACAACGGTCAAAGCCAGCCTAGAGAAAGTACAATGCGGGCTAAGTAAAACAGTTACAGGTGCTTCCCACTTCAGGTAGATAGAGAGACTCGACAAACAAGGTTTTCTCCTCGCACTGTGCCTCCGGCAGAATGAAATTAGCACTAGACAGAAAGAGGCTCGCCGAGTGATGACAAAAAGAGCTTGCTAAAGACTTCTCTCTGTAAAGGTGAAACAAAACCTGTCCGGCAAGATTTCTGAATTTAGTTTTCCTCTCTGACTAAACAGTTGACAATCGAACGATGGATGAGATTCTAATGTACAGACATATTACCGGTTGGGAGTTTTAAAAATTATACGTCTGGAAACATGCTACTGGGTTATAAAGACGTCAGCACTGAACTAGGATAATCCGGCCAATCTGTACATTTACTGGAAGTTTAACGCAAGGCGAAATCAAATGAATTGCGCCAAGAGTTGGGCACTACCAACCAAAAACTTCACATATTGAGTACTCGAAATAGTGACACAGTGGTTAATAATTTTAAAGTCCTTAATCTTAGCGATAGTTTAAAGTTTTGAAGGTTAGGGTAACTCAGGCACTCCCCACACCCAGTTAACCTAAGGCCTGTGACAATACGTCCTTTCACCTTAACTTAGGCAAAACCATGCACCCCGCGTAGGTGTACAGCCCACCTACATGACATATACATTTACAAAGCACAACGACCAACCGTTAGAACAGTCTATTCCACAAATAGGGGAGACATTAGTCTGTCCAAAAATAAATCATGTCTAAACAAGACTTGACAACTACCTGTGTCCCCTGAAGCCAGCCTAATCAACCTTCATCTCTATATACAAAACACACCCTGACCTGATATTCATTTTGAAAATCAGGTTTATGGACTTAAATCTGTTTGAATGCAGAACTGTGTGGAAATATTTGACAACAAAAGGAGATATAAAATGTTTGATAAAGATGTGAGGTATGATTAAATTGGTGACATAAAAATCTGTAATTAGTGTCTATAAATATAATAAATACAAAAAATAATGAATCAAGTACTCTCATAAATCACTGATTTTAGACAGCTATTTTTTAAGTGAATTTGGTTTTGATCTTGTAATGGACAGCTTGGCCCTTAAGACCAGTGTCCCCAATAGGGCAGGTTCATGCATGCCCATGCCCTCACTGGGCATTACTTGTCAAGGGGCACCACCCATCGATTTTTTTTAGCCTGTCCCATTGTTAAATTGTCAAAAGGTAATTTAGTTCAACCTAGAGCAGTAATAAGGGGCAACAGTTTGGGTAGGGGAACGGGGGTCATTTTTTTTTATTGTGGTGTTTTGAATTTGTCATACTTTATTTGACTAACATGACTGAGCATTTCAATGGGTGAAGAACCCACTTTTGACTACAGTAGTAACAGGTTTACATAAGGTTATGAGAAACCTCTCGACAGACAAGGTCTATCTGGTGCATTACCAGGTCTTTTCATCCATTGGCACATTTAATGGATGGGACATTTTATTAACTTTAGTCTGGGAATTTTCTGCCCTTTTTGTCTCCAATAACGTCGTTTGTAAATTTTCAACTTTCATATATAACTCCAGTCATAAATAAATTTCCCAGAATGCCAATCTAATACATAACTAGTTTCCCAGAATGCCAATCCAATCCATAACATAATTTCCCAGAATGCTAATCCAATCTATAACATAATTTCCCAGAATGTCAATCCAATCCATAACATAATTTCCCAGAATGTCAATCCAATCCATAACATAATTTCCCAGAATGCTAATCCAATCCATAACATAATTTCCCAGATGCCAATCCAATCCATAACTGAATTTCCTAGAATGCCAATCCAATCCAGAACTAGATTTCCCAGGATGTCAATCTAATGCATAACACAATTTCACAGAATGCTAATTCAATCCTAACTAAATTTCCCAGAATGCCAATCCAATACAAATTTTTCCAGAATGCCAATCCAATCCATTTCTGAATTTCCTTAAATGCCAATCCAATCCAGAACTAGATTTCCCCAGAATGTCAATCCAATTTCACTTATATGACAATAGTGTATTCAAATAATAATTGACACTAGCACAACCATAATCTTTTTTTCATGTTGCCCTTTAGCACCAGGGCAACAGAAAGCTCCGTCAAAACTCTCCACAAGAGAAAATTCCAGCTCAGGGAGTGATAGGTAGGGCAAAAATGATGATTGTCTTCATTTAAATTTCTTCAACACTCCATGCTGTTACATGTATGACACCTACATGTCCTTAAGTGAGTGGGCTATTATGCCTTAATTTAAACGGTCGACTTCATATTAATGGGTCTTTAGAAACACAATCAGTTCAAACAGGTTCATCGGACGTGACCCGATTCAGGCCAATTCAATGTTCCCTCCTAGTTCACTTGCCTTTTATCATCATGCTAAGGGTTATTTACTCAAACCACATGCAAAACATGAGCTAGACGAGACAAAATACAAATCTTAGACTTAAAACCAGACCTGTCCATGTCGATTCTATGTAGATTTTTTTACCCACCCATCAGTCCAATGACCACACGATCCCAGCATTAATTTTGACAAAATTCTAGTAACAAAAATCTAAAAGATAACTACATGTATAACACTTAAACAGGCATTAGCGCCCAAAATTAGCTTTTATCAATAAATTCAGATTGCTACGATTTTAAGTGGTATCAAAGTTTGTTCATAAATT
>JAVFBX010217503.1:0-11568 GCA_034783855.1 Mopalia kennerleyi | reverse complement strand
TACTTTAGAGCAAGGTATAAAGATTATATTTATGGCAAAACATGTTGAAAAATATTACTTCTGCGGATTTCCTTTAACCTCCATATTTACAAGCAAGTGCGCAAGTTACAAATGCACGTAAAGTCAGATTCTATATTTAAAAGGATCTAGAACATATCTTCCGTTTCAATGTAGGAGTTTTGAAGCTCGTGGCCCCAAAACATTTCATGGGTGAGTTGCGTACGTTGTTAGAAAGGGATTCCTAATTTTTTTAATTTATCAGAAAGTCAATTGAAATGAAAAAGGATAGTGGATGTATTAAACAAGCTATTTCAACAAAACAAAATTAGATGTTATGGTTATCTGTGACACGGAGCTAATTTCCCTCAATTCATGACTGTTTTTCTTCAAGATGAATGAATTTGAATGCGTTGATTTACCATAAAATTACAGAAGGCGTGGAGAAAATAAATAGTATTTACAAATGATGGTGGTTATGGTCTTTCCAATACAACCAGCATTTAAAATTTAAGTGTTTTGATAATTGAAGTATTGCTGGAATACACTAACGTTATATCAGTGAAATAACTTGGCGACCGGTGTTAACCAACGGTCAGCCAACCAGTGTAAAAATCATGCGAGTTCTTTCAGGAGAGGTCGTCCTAGGTAACGTTACGGAGCGCTGTGACGGGTTCGCTCTAGATATGGTATACAGGTTGATAGCAAACGTATATCAATATTCTATGTCTTAATACAATGTATTTATTAAACTTATTTAATACAGCTGCTTTTATTTGAACTTGACATCCATTAAGAAATTACAAAACAACGTACAAAGACAGTCAATGATTAAATTGGGTGCACATGGCCCTAGTCTAATACCGTTATAATAGGGGTTCGGAGACAGCCAGCTTATTGAACAATACCGTCTGGATAACTATACTTGTAAACGGATTGACTGACTTAATCTAGTTGTCACATCTGGTCAGATTCGAGCTGATGGTGGATCAGGGTATAAATATTGATTATTGACCTACTGACAATCTAATTGACCTTTTATGTGTCCCCTCTAAGTGCGGAAATCTGTCAAACAAGCCATTCCACTGTGTCACGGTCAAGATCACAGAAAACTAAGCCATGTGACAAGGCAGGTCACAGAAAATAATATATACAGAAGAAACGGTTCAACAGTCTGGGGATCAGTCAACGGTAATGTCAGGCTTGATTAGATTTTAAAGGTTAGGTTATCATTCATGTAACTCAGCTATTTTCAAATATAGCTAGAGAAAATATGCGACAAAAACTGCAGGATCGAATAAGAAAAAGGGTAGTCCTTAAACCGATACGTCTCGCCTCAACGAACTTAAACGTGCTCAAATGTACAATCTGATAACCGGGTATTCTGCACGCAAAATTCCCATTGGAGAAACTATTATATCCGCCGACAGCTCTTCTAAAGCATTACTGTTGACACAGGTACCGAGTGTATGCTGAGACAGACTCATATCTTTGACCTTTGTAAAGACCGTCAATATCTCCTGTCTAATGTATAATATCGTGCTTGAGGGAGCGAATCTCAACAATATTCCATTAAAGTACACAATTTAGTAGACGCGCCTTTTCTTAAAAATGAAAAATGAACTTAACAAAAAATCGCTCTACGAGTTTAATCTTGGACACTCGTTATGTAAGCTTCAAATACATGAACAAATGCTGTACTAGCATTGCTATTTAGTAAAGTAATATTTTCCTGCAAACAAATAGCGAAGCAACGTTTTCTGCCAAAATAACGAGAATATGCAAGAATCATTATAGATTGAAATTGAATCCAACTCATTGGTTTTTTATCACATATAAGGCATCGGTGTGGTCCCATATGGTCAAAGAACAACAATAGTACAGCGATCAAATTTGAAGCTTTTGGTCCTGTTCTGGAAAAAACTTCCAACCAACACTAAGAGAGAATTTTTTAGTTATTCCCAGTTTTTTCTCAACTCATAGCCAATGGCAAGCGGCTGTAACTGACATTTTTGTCTATCATACAATAAATTAGGATAATTTGATAGAAGTAAATTTAATTGAGATCTGCAGAAATGCCCTCTGTCGATCGGAGTGGATCAAGCTCCGATCGACCGATCGACCTTTTCATCGATGTACAATTTTTTTCAAATCGCATATCTTGGATTATTTATCCACCTCATCAAAGAAATCAATCCAGATACCCTCTAATCAGAATAAATACACAAAAACAAAGCAGCATTTCCGTAACACAACAAAGACTGTTGTGATGTTTGTCCTATATGTATTATCATGATTACAAGTTGACAGGCCATAGAATCTCATTTCTCTCCTTTCGTTTCCAGGCCTCGGGTGAATGTGTAATGTTGTGGAAGTCCGCCATCAGAACAAAATATAGTTAGGGACGCTTTGGTGTAAAGGGACATTAAACTAAAATAGATTTGCTGAAAGAACAGATTTGAACACAATTGTGGTGAAATGTAGTTTTGAGAAACTCTTCTCATGCCTCGGGAAAAATGGTAACTGATCTGGAAGTTAAGCCAGAAAGGATTTCCTATACAGCCATTAAACGAGATGATAAGAGGAGGGACTTGAGGCATAAATGAAATTAAACCCAGCAGACGTTTTGCCCACAGAAAGTAATCTGTCTTTTTTCGTGGGTTCGTTTTGACAGTTTTACTCAAAGGATTTGTTTTCTTGTAGAGCCTGTGGCGTTTCTTTTGTATTGGATTTGAAAAATGATAAGTTTTTAGCAATTGAAATCAATCTTGTGAAAATGTTGGTAATTGGTTTGTTGGATTGTGATTTAACGTTTGGCTTTTATTCTTATGTAACCCAGCTATGTTCAAACATTTTCTCCAATTTGTTGTTTGGTTGTGATTTTAAGGCTTTTTCCATTAATTTGGCGGTTTTACGGCTCAATTTGTCCAAGAAATCACTCTTGACGCCACTGGCAACAAACGAAAATAAGACAGATCCACAACAAAACACGATACAGACACCACAAAGAGATCAGCTGTTCCCTTACATCCCGGGGCATCAGAACAAGATGACCTTGTTCCACCCCCTTACCTTAATTAACTATTAAAAGTAATATATACAAATGTATTTTTTCAGCTTTCGAAATGGAACAGATGGTTGACAGAAATACAGAAAAGCTAACCGCCAGGTGTTGAATTTTTTTTTATACAAAACCACCCTCAATTTAATCCATGTTAATGGACGTCAAATTTCTGAAATAAAGATTTTTTTATCTGTGAATTAAACACAACGATTCGCTCTGATACGTTTTCTTTCTTGCTGGGGACATGTCTAACTTATTTTTAATATTTTTAGCAGAGCCAAAGAATTCAGTATACTAGATCGCTGAGTCTAAGAAAAGAATCCCGTGGTTAGACGAGAATTAGGACAAACTTAGGACAAACTTCCACCGACACTCATTTGTAGGGTTTCCTAATTTAGATGTCTGGTCGAAACAAAAACACATTTGTGGTTTCTCAGATATATAATTAATGTTCTCTTAAAAAAGGAAGAATGATTGGCTCTTAGTTTGGCGACCAATACAGTAATCAGTAATATATCAGTTAACCATGGCGACAACATTATTACATTGGCATTGGTTCTAATTCATATTGTTTTAAGGATACTCTGCTGAGTATTTTTACATTTCGCCAGTTTGGTTCTAAACTACTGTGAATTTTGCAACACATGTTTTATATTCTAAACCGTCTTTTTCTGCAGACAATATTAAATAAAGTCCGCCATCAGAACAAAAATTAGTTAGGGACGCTTTGATGTAAAGGGACATTAAACTAAAATAGATTTGCTGAAAGAAAAGATTTGAACACAATAAACGTGAATTGTAGTTTTGAGAAACTATTTCCTTGCCTCGGGAAAATTAGTTACCGATCTGGAAGTTAACCCGGTGTTAAAGGATTTTCGACACATCCATTAGACGAGATGACAAGAGGGGAGACTTGAGGCATAAATGACATTTAACCCAGCAGACGTGTTGTCCACAGAATGTAATCTGTCTTTTCTGGTGGGTTATTTTTGACAGTTTTTCTCAAAGGATTTGTTTTCTTGTAGAGCCTGTGGCTTTTCCTGTGTATTGGATTTGAAAAAAGGATAAAAGATTTTTTCCAATTAAAATCAATCTTGAGAAAATGTTGGTAATTGGTTTGTTTGATTGTGAGTTAACATTTGGCTGTTATTGTTATGTAACCCAGCTATGTTCAAACATTTGCTCTAATTTGTGGTTTAAATTCGTATTAAAGGCTTTTTCCATTAATATGGCGGTTTTACGGCTCAATTTGTCAAAGAAATCACTCTTGACGCCACTGGCAACAAAGAAAAACAAGACAGATACACCACAAACACGATACAGACACCAGACACAGATCAACTGTTCCCTTAGATCCGGGAGCATCTCGTTCCATCCTCTTGTAGCGGTAACTGTTGAAAGTGATAGATACATAAAATATTTTCTGTTTCCGAAATGAAAAAAATGGTTGACAGAAATTCACACAAGTTTACTGTCAGGCGTTGGCAATATTTTATACAAAACCACTTTCAATTTAATCCATGATTTTGGACGTCAAATTTTAGAACTTGATAAAAATTTGTATCTGTGAATTAAACACAGCGTTTCGCTCTGATATGTTTTATTTCTTGCTGGCCACATGTCTAACTTATTTTCATTTTTGTTTTGCAGAGCCAGAGTAAGCCTATTCCGTAAACTAGATCGCTGTGTCTAAGAAAAGAAACTCGTGGTTTGACGAGAATTAGGAAAAATGTCCACAGGGACAAATTTGTAGGGTTTCCTAATGTAGATGTCTGATAGAGACAAAAAAAAAACATTTTTGGTTTCCCAGATATATAATTAATGTTCACTTACAAAATAGAAGGAATGATTGGCTCTTAGTTTGGCGACCAATACAGTAATCAGTCATACCTCAGTTAACCATGGCGACAACATCAATACAATGGCATTGGTTCTAATTGGCATTGCTTTAATCTTTCGTCAGCTTTTCGGTCAAAGCCATGTAAGTGCATATTCGCAACCTTTATGTCAATGGGGATTTTTGGGACTTTTCCATCATGGGTCTTAGATTAAGTTGTTTTTTTTGTATTTTTTTTTGTCCTGTTCTCAAAGTTCGATGGTTAGGTCTGTACACAGCTGCAATTTGCGAGTATATTCTAAATAGCATTAATTTAAACAAGGAACTCATCTCGATACATGCATTTTGTTTTGTTTAAAGTCTTGCATTCCACGTTTTAGGAAAGTAACAATGCTGGAAGAATATTTATTTCCATGCATTATCAACACACTTCCCGTGTTATGTTTGTGCAATGTTGACAATTGTTGCAATTATTGTTAGAATACACCGCCTTCTTATACATGTGGTTGAAATGCCTTTAAGCACAAATCTTTCAATCAATCAAATAAAGGGCACCATAGAGAATTTCATTTACACCACGACGGACTGTTCACTTCGCATATTTTTTTATAGAAAATGGTGTAAAACCAACGAAAACAAAATCTAAAAAAAAAACGCCCCCGCGACTCGTCCTCTTTTCAGACTTTTGTTCTCGATTACCAATTAACCTACTAAATACTTTAAGATGATGACAATCTGTATATCGATACCGTAAACGAGTTTTGTTTGCAGCAGTAAACATTTGCATTAAGAAATACATTTGAGCTCATTGTTTTATCTTGATATTCCGCTTCAAAATTTGTTCCGATTTTCAGAAAATTATTTAAATTCCGAAAGTTGCTTGTACTGGCCTCACTTTACAGTTTCAACACAGGATTGAAGCAATGTATTGCCCAACATTTTACAATCTTATTCAGTGTGTATATAAAAAACACCAAGCCAACATCTACACAACACGTTGTCCATGACTATAGTTGATAATTACAATTGCTGTGTATTCAATGTTTAATTTCATGTCGAACGCAGATATGCTTGCCACGAAATGTGGCAGAAACTGTCTCGTATTAACCATGGACAAGATGTTGTAAATAATGACAAATTTAGAGACACGATCCCTCTCGCGCAATGCAATGTTTAGAAGTTCCCAAATAATGTTCATTCATTATTTATTGACACCATTTCGTACTTTTGCAATTTGGTAACCCCAAACAAAATCCCGACTTTCTAAATCAATAAGTGTACAGTTTAAATGGGAAAAACATTTGAAACATTTAATCCCTACAAATCAATTTAATCCCTACAAATCAATTTAATCCCTGCAAAACAATAACCATATGTTTAATAATCCACAGTGGTATGGAGTTGTTTGGTCTTTCGGGCTAATGGTTATTGAGTTTTAGAATTAGACTGATTTGACAACAACCCGCAATACGACAGCAGGTATGTTGATGTGATAGATTTAAATATCGCCATCGTTGTATAAAATATGAATCGATTCTCCGAACCCGGAATCCATATTTGTATTCTTCATTTCGGCTTCTCTCTGTAGCCATCATCAGGAATATGCCAGCCAGTAAACTAAACCCGATGCTTATTTTATTGGTTGTCACATTCATGGTAATGGTAACATTAGGAAGTCGAAAAGTAGAAGCAGAAAATTACTTCTGTATTCGGATTTCCACGACTTTAATTTAATCTTAATTTTATATGAATCCTAATTTGGTGAATTTAAAAATCCGAAATCCGAACATGGAAGTCATATTCGTATTCTCTAATTCGGTTTCACTCTGTAGCCATCATCAGGAATTTGCCAGCCAGTAAACTAAATCAAAACCTTGTTTTGTTGGTTGACAGATTCCTGATCATGGTAACATTATGAAGTCGAGAACTAGAATCAGCCGAAAATGTGTTGTTACGTCTCCCATTTCGTTTGAAAGCAAATATATATTTCGTAAAAGCAATGACGCTGGCACAGGTATGTAGATCAATTAAACTCGATGAATTATCTTATGTTCTAAATGAACTCCAAGGGACAAGCTTCTACTAAACTTTCATCTTGAGTTGTGTTATGGGTAACCTACAGACATCTCGAGAGAAGGCAATGGTGTACAACGTATTGCTTAAAATGTAGGCAACAAGCTATTCGGCATTGGCTAGGAATAAATCGGCGTGTGAATGAGTATTTCAGAGATATAGAGATTAACCAATGAGTATGTCTGTTATTACAACCTGTCCGATACAGAGGGAAGTTTCGCCTTAACCAGCAGGTCCTTTAGATTTGTGCTTCTTTTGTATGGTATAATGGGGTTTGTGAGAGAGGAGTAGACATGTTAGGTACACGATTGGGATATTCCTGTAAAAGGAAAGAAGTTAACTCGGTGATTGGCTGGGCATATTGGAAAACAAATGGAATTAATTGAACCTGCTTCAAAATTGAAACACAGTGGATATAAATTTTGAATCCAATTGGTCTCGCTTTCTATAAAGCGTTTCTGTTTTGCTTCTTCTTCAGAGGGAAGAATCTGAGTTTTCCAATCGGCATGGTTTCAAAATGATCTTTAACAGAATTGTCAGGGAGAGATAAATTTTCAGCTATTGGGCATATGAGGTTTGATCTAATAGAGTTTGAAAGCAGAAATATATATATATATATATATCTATACCTGGGCGTAAACAGTTGTGTATTGTTGAAGTTTGGAGATTATTTGACATCAAACTTTTCAATTGCAACTTCTTGCTTTTGGCTTTCAATAAGTTATCGAAATTTTATTGTTTCAGATTATCATAGCTATAGCCTACACTCTTACACGATTATATTTTTAATTTCGCTAATAGATTATGCTCTACATTTCTTTTCATGGGTTTGTGTTTGCGAAATTGATTTTCTGTTGAATGTTATCGTAAATGATAAAATCATCCATGACTTAGCGATGAATTTCGTCAACAAGTCAATCGAGACAGTATTTGAACACAGTATTGGTTCCAAAGAGGGACAGAATTTTCCAACTAAGTCACGTACCTTTCATTAACGTGAATATGTCTCATATTTGCTCAATACCCTTCAGTGTATTGAAGTATCACGCTTCACACGTAACAACGGATCTAAAATATATGTCACGGCTCATTTTCACAAAAAATAAAAATTCACGATTTCTCCAAACGTTCCAAAATTCTTGAAAAAAAAATAGGTAAAACAATTAAGACGCCTAAATGTCAGGTCCGTCAATGTACGTAATTAACGGATCATATTTCTCAGAAACGGTTTGTAATTTCTTATGTTTATAAATATATCTGATGGACTCGCATAATATTGATAAATAAACATATATTACATGTACCTAGGATCACTCTTAAGAA
This sequence comes from Mopalia kennerleyi, assembly GCA_034783855.1. Classification (NCBI taxonomy): domain Eukaryota; kingdom Metazoa; phylum Mollusca; class Polyplacophora; order Chitonida; family Mopaliidae; genus Mopalia; species Mopalia kennerleyi. The sequence goes on along the minus strand of JAVFBX010217503.1, from coordinate 3,274 downwards.
AAAATACCACTTTGTCGAAGTGTGTTAACAATATTCCAAAATTTGTTTATTATGATTTCAGCATCTCCCAATAGCAATAAAGGCTGCTCACACTGACCACCGATATAAATTACTTTTACACGGTTTAATCTACACTTTTGTCTCATACATTTGTCGGTGGTTTTAGATGTATCAATCGTTGTTTTTCTGGTCAGTTTTTCTTCGTTTAACCTTATTTTATAAGCCACATGCATACTTTGCCACAAACTATCCTTCATTGCCGATAAATCACAATTGACATAAATTTTCTAATTCTAAATGTAAAAAAAAAAATTTGTTATTACACGTGTCCATATAAAATGTTTTCCTAGTCTGTCCGACTCTCTTTAAATGTCATTGACTTCTCCCTTCCAAACATTGCATCGTATATAACAAAGCGGTAACTTTCTAGGTAGGGTGTTAATTTTCGAAGCACTGACTCAAGCATCAGTGAAGGATGGGTGGATCATCATTCGACTTTGATGGTTCAAGTGGTGTCCCTTTATCTTTAAACACCACAAATATAAAGCTGACAAATTATCGTAGTTTGCATCAACATAATCGATTTGTCTTCATTCGCCACCCATTGATCCAGATTGAATCGGTCTATTTAATGCTGACAAGTTTATGAGTGGTTACTTCATGTAAATTGGGTAGTAAAAGGGTCCATTGAGGTTCTCGGATCTCCCTAAAAGCTTCACGCATAGAACATTATTCACTCGGGAACATAATCGAGAACACACTTAGTGCCAACATCCCCCCATATATTCCAGGAAAACGATGTGACCGTGTGGAACCCGCGATATAAAAAATGCTTTCGTTAACGTACCATCAAGGGTTAGTTGCGCGAAAGGCAATAGCGGCTAACATCGGCTTAAATCAGTAATACCGAGTTATACATAGACCTTTAACATTGCGTAACGTCATTTAAAAGCGGATTCAGTTTGATAATGTTTCGAACAACCGGTCCCTGAGCTTCATCAGTTATTGTTAGCATTGCGGTTAGTGTTTCTTTATTATCTGATTACTTGTCTGATTCTGGATCAACAAGATTAAATCCAGATTGCAGTTCATTGGCCAGCATCGTTGTGGGAGGAAAACTGGATAGTAAATTATCTCAGTAAAGCCGTTCCGGGGCTGGTAGCATATACAAAGACACATACGGTCTACTAGAATTGAACCTGCAACCGATGAGAGAATTGTGTAGACCAGTATTATATATCCTAGATTACTCCCCACGGATGTCTCAATTCAGGGAGTCAGTTAATCTATTAAAGTAAGAAGTGTTTGTTGTTTATTTCAACGGAAGTAAGTTGCTTTTATTTATTTGGGACATACAACCCTTGATATAAGTTTCATGGATAATTGGGCTACCATTGAACCAGACAACAGTTACCCAGATGCCACGAACATTTCAAATTGTGTACAGATAACATGCTGATGTTGTCAAATAAAGTAAAAAAAGCTTTGAAAATTTCCTATAGTTGATTCATTTGCATTCTCTCTTGCTACCCCTTTATGAGACGCGCAGTTGTTCCTTTTTTCTCAAAAGAACAAACAGTTCCTACACGGAATATTTAAAAAAGACAAAGAAATCTAAATAAAGATATATCCCATTACAAATGCATGAGCATGCCGTTGTTGGGCTTCTTCGTGTTTATTTACTCCACACGTATCGATTTAATTCCGGTTATTATAGTGATGCTAAATTTTTACGTCATAATTGGTGCGTGCGTGTTTCATCTTAACGAACCTGGATTCACATCAAACGAAGTATATTATTTTTAGATCTAACAGTCTGCTAAAATAAAGACTAGTGTTGCATAATATATTAGCCGATGGTCCGATCACAGCATTCTGCTCACGAAATAGAGGCACACATATCGTTACCCTGATTAAATAAGTTCCTTGGGAATTTTTTTTCAACAATTGCGTATTTTTGCCCAATGTTTTTGCCTTTATGTAACATACTTTATAATGATCTCTGGAATTAGATAGAAACGTATTGTCCAATAAACTAAGGAATTGTTATCCATACAATTGCTTTCCATCTTATATGTACTTCCGACTTCTATATGCACCTTAACGAACATAAATCAGATGTGCATCAGGAGAGAAATCCTGTGTAAAAGTGCTTAACTACCAACACCGACTTATAATATGTTGGAAAAAAATAAGATAACTGTGACAATAATTTGACACCTAAATGAACAACAAAAATTGGTAAGTAGAACTTAGACACTCATTGTATGAGAGTGACGATATATAGTGAAATTTCAAAAATTTAAGCAAGCGGATTGTCTGTGATGGTAGCTTGCTACGGGCTTTTTCTAAGACTTTTTATTGTCAAACTTACTCCGAGTCGATTTTGGAGCACTTTGATACCAACCACACAACTATCTGTAGGAGGTATTTCATTTAGTGTAGCCCCCACAACCAGTCAACCACTTGGCTTTGTACTATCACAAATACCGATAGAGCACGTCACTTACACATACCAGGTAAGCGCATTCATAATTTCTACGTGAATAGGAAAAAAATACATATAAAAATGGCAGGCTGTCCCATAGTTTAGCGACTTTTCGTCGTTGCAGTTTAGCGAACAGTTAACATAGCAGAATTCAACTGGAACACATTAACGGATCGTATGCTAATAACTACAGGAAATTTCATTTTCTCTCGGTTTTTGTGCAAGCACTGACAAATCAAAATTAATATCACCTGCGACTAGACTGACGTTCTGGACGTTTTTACGAATCGATTGAAATGCTTGAATATTGACAGCAACATTTCCTCTTTATTTCAACCTATTTTGTATTCTTTGAGACAGGTAAACGACACTTTCGCTATAGTGCGTTTTCATAAGTACATATTTGTATGTAATCACCTCCATGTAATAGGACCAAACAATTCGTTCTCAAAATAAAGTATACAGTTTAAGGCGTATACAGTTAGTTTGAGGGCGATACTTGCTTCTGTTACCCAGTGTTGTGGCGATTTCATAAAAAAAGTTTGAAAATAATTACGCTCTCTTTATGTTGATCTATCAAGTATTGTAATGCATTGAGGGCAGCTAATTTTGTCTCTATGGCAATAAAGTACATATTCATGTACTGGTATGCATTGAGATAAAATTACGTTATACTAGTAAAATGTGGTTTAATTCAAGCATAATTTATTTAATTTTTATTAGACCCAGATCTACATAGCACCTGGGAATCGGTGTAAATCAGTATAGACATAATTTCAAGGTCTT
>JAVFBX010217492.1:0-11568 GCA_034783855.1 Mopalia kennerleyi | reverse complement strand
TGGTTATATTTCGCTAGGTTTACAAAAAATATGGCTGACATTGCATAGAGCACCAAAAAGGTGATTAACACCATAACTATTTTTTGGCTCTTTGCAGAAAAAAAATAGCTCTTAAACAAAAGTAGGAAAAGGCGATTTGACTGGGATAATGAGCATATATTTTCAAAAGAAGCCTTTAGTGGTGGACCTGCTAGCTACTCCGCTTGTTGTGTTTTATTCCAATGTATACCTTCATAAACTGGCTTTATTGTATACACTTTATTGTAACTAATATTTTAGAATCATATGATTGTTTGTATTGAACCCCTATAAATATGTTTCACGTCACCTTTTGCATTACTTTCCTGATGATGGCAAGATAAACCGCCGAAATATTGAAGTCAAAAAGAATCTTTCGTTCTTCGGAGTAACACTACTCTTGTACTATTTCCCTTTAACGTTTATGTAATTCTTCCATTATTTTGCGCATGGTAACATATATATGAACATGTTGTATACAGTGCAATTCCATAATGGTTTGGCCCGCGACTGTGGGTTATAGTGGTTGGGGTGTATACCTACTACTTTGATGTATTGCACACTGTTTCCAGCTCGTCTGTCGACCGCAGGTATATGATTGTGTCAGACGATATGGCTCCAGCAAACGCGGGGGTAGTTTTTACCAGATTTTCAACCAATTTCCCACCGCATTTAAATAAGGCAAAGTGTGAATGAGACAAGCTGTTGTTATATAAGTGAAATACCATTGAGCACGTTGTTAAACCCCAATAAAAAGAAAACCAAACCTAATTTATACGTAGAAATGCTACTGAGCTGTTTGCTTCTCTGTATGTTAGAAAGGGTATGTTTGATGAGCGCTCCAGGTCAGATCTCAAAGGGTCGGATCGACACACCTTAATTGTCCTCCGTGTCTTGCTTTGTAAGCTAGTCCGCTTTGTGTTATTGCATGATGTTTTACATCCCAGTGTACGTGTCCTATATTATGTTCTTGTTTGTAACCAGAAGTGACAATGGTGACTTCCTAGATTACATTATCTATGGAGCTGGAACGTGGTTGATATCAGTGAAATTTCATTTCATATCAGTGAAATGTCCTTTCATATCAGTAAAATTTCTTTCCATTTAAGTTAAAATTTTCTCTCATATCAGACAATATATGTGATAACTTGATTAGCATTTTTTTGTGACTACAGTGGTGAGCTGTCAGAGGAATATCTTGAAAAGGTGACAGAATATCTGAGACAGCTATATGGGGCTACTTGGCTGAAAAAGGAAGAACAAGAGAACCAAATAAAACGACTATTACAGACCGTAAAAGACGCCCTGCTTCACAAGAATTGGGTATGTGAAGTGCTTCGAAATCCAACATTTGTTAGCTATAATTCGTAGCAAGAACTTTTTTCTATAACTTTGTGGAATGCTTATTGGCCATTCTCAATGCTCAAGGGATTCTTCGAATATCTTTCCTGGTTACCAATTGTCAAACCTACGGTCGGTATTTTAATCATTTTGTTCGTGTTGTAGCAGTAGGCCCCTGAGAGTAGTGATCTAGACTCTGATACTTTCATTCGGATTCATCGTTTGATCTTGTAACTATAACCAGGAACGAAACTAAGTCTTGTAGTTTTCAGCCGCAATGTGGGGCACACAGAATGTTATTCTACTTAAATCTAATACATGACTGTTCTAGACAAATAATAATCTAGGACAAGCACTGTCCACCTCAGTTACAAATACTACACAGTTTATTTTCGACATGTTATTATATTGCTGGTGTTTTCTGATCTGTTCTAGATAACTGTATTTGACATCACGGAAGAAACCGGATTAGATTATTATGTGCTTTTAGCTCTGTCCCAAGGAACCAGTAAGTAATGGTGAAAAAAGGATATATATGGAATATTAGCTGTGAAAGATAAACATTGTCGAATCGTTGTGTCTCGTTTTTCCTCCTCTAATCTGGCTCCTCTGTAGGAAGGAATTGGCAGAATTGGGATACACCCTTTGTGCAGCGGAGTGACATTGCCGGGCTAGTATATCATTGTTACATCGACAGTCGATTGCCTGTCGGTATAGTCTGCTAATAGATTCCTGTGTATTTTTCTTGAAAGCGGAAGTGCTTAAACGTTTCCTAATATACTTGAATTAGGTGTACTGACCCACACAATCTTTCTCTGTGCTGGATCACACAATCCTTTTACTGGACCACAGAGCCTCCCTAATGACCAGCACAATCTCTGTAGGCCCTACTGACCTACACAATCTCTGTACTAACCCACACAATCTCTGCACTAACCCTAACAATTTCTGTACTGAACAACATAATATGTGTAGTGAATCACACAACATATGTACTGACCAACACGTTATATATACTCACAAACACAATATAGTACATATAACGCACAAATCCTTCTTTAACAGTAGTGCGGGATCAAAACGACCATGCACTAGTGATAACATACAAAAATAATAAGTACATAATAACGTTAAACCCTAACTTATTATGTAATAACAAATGCGACCCGAGCTGCTCACTCTATATTACTAAGAGATTACCGTGTTAATAGACTAACACCAATCAAGCACATGTGGCGTCAGTGAGTGTATATGAATTGGCAATCCGGACAACCATTACACACCGGATAATAAGCGCTCAATATACAATTCACGGAAACCGTTGATACGTGTATATGCATAGCGGGCAGACTGTTAATCTTCTTTTGGTATAGCTACCTGTATTTTATTCATTGTCAAAACACAGCTGTTGTAAATAATGTAGTCAAGTTTTATCAGAAAATTTAACGGTCTTCTCATTCCATTTTTTTTATCGGGTCGGCTCTAGGATAAAGAGCACTATCTCAACTTTTTGAAAATGCAATAATACAAAAAAAATTGCAAATTTTGAGCTGAAGAGGGGAACCGTAAGTAAAGATACTTACGGGGTACAGTATCTTTAAATATGTAGAGATGTCTCTAATGATATAATTAATTAAATTTGAGATTAATTGTTTCTCTTGTTCACATCAAATGGCACTTCTGTCACCCAAAATGTTTTATTTTAACTGCCATAGACTTAAATTCCAAAAATAGCTTCAACCTTGTACTAAAAACATGGCTTTGTTTGGTTCTTCAGAAACCTTATACGAAACATTGGACAGATGTATTGTACAAGACCTGGGTGGATTTGTACGTCTCTTTCTGCAACAGGAAGATCTGAAGATCTCTGAATTCTTGACAGCTAGTCGTCTACAGCAATTATATGTAGCCACAGTAGGTCAAAGATTTTAGTACTATGTGCTAGGTATGGTATATTATTTATCAGCTTAAGACATCACTGTCAAATATACTTGAATCACAGATTGAATATCATTGGTCGAAAGGTGACCAATCACGATGCTCCTTTTTAAATTGTCGGTAATTGTTTTTCATATCCTCTTTAGACCCAAGGTAATGTTCTTTGTTACATTTAAGCCATTTTGAGCTATCTTGTGAATTAGGTTGTGTGGATTGTAATTTCAATTTTCAACTCGATCATAAATAACTGGGTAATTGAAAACAAACAAGTCTTTGTTCACAGGTGTTGACGAGGGGCCTTAATATATAAAACTAACTAAGGGCAGATAACTTTCATAAGATACAAAAAAAAATGTATTATTGTTGTTGAACGTCAATGAAAAACATCACGCAAGGCTTTTTACCATGTATTAAGCCTTTGTCCACTTTAGTTCTGCTTGTAGCAACCCTTTGGTCCCCATTTTAGCCTGTCTTTAGCATGCATTTGACCCCTTCCCTGTATGCTCTCAGTTCTTGGGAGTGTCTTTGGGACTTTCAAAAACTAAGTTAATATGAAGGTTTCAAAATGGCATGAATCTCTAACTGTCCAAGGGCAAAAAGAGAGAAAATCGTTTTCTGATATTTTGTTTTGACATCATATTGAGTGTCAATTTTAAGTGTAGTCCTGTAGTGAAATCTGTCCACAACTATAAAAGATCTACACGATGTACATAACTCACACAACACAGCATGACCAAAACACCCCAGAAACAGTCCTTCAGATATACATTAGTTGCATATCAAAGATGGCTGATACAGCGTCCCATCGTGTTGGAACAGTTCGAAACAGATAACGGCGATAACAAATATTTTGTGAAAATCCAGTTATTATTTGTAAAAAATATTGCAAAATGAGTCAATGTCAACAGAAAAAAAATAAAGTGCATTTTTCATGGCTTATTTCTCGAAGTGCAATAATGGTCAAACAAAATAATCGTTGACCTAGTAGAATCATCCCTAAACTCGTATAAAAGGCCGGGGTTTTTTTTAGTTTCATTTGATCGAACACAGGAGATTTGTTTCATCTGTCCAACCTTGGAAAGTCTTATAGAAACTGTCAAATACAACTTTCAGAAAACATTTTAAAAATCAAAGACGACTTTAAAAACAAATGAGGCACTGTTTACTAGATCGTATTGTGCTCTTTAAAATTGTAAAAATTTGAAGTTTCTAGCTTTAATAGGCTTCTAGAAATACGCCATGAAAATTGTCAGATCTGCTAAAAACGGAAGTGCAAGAAATAGGCAATTAAAGTTTTGCTGTAAAAAATTGAATCAGTTCTTTCTATAACTCTCAATAAATTTATCGCAATAATTACATGTAGTATTGATACACCTGTATTGTTGTTTTACAAAAATTAATACTGATTGTCATTAAAAATCAAATTAAAATGCATCATTGACAATAAAAAATAAATCTACATTCAATCGTTCAGCCTGATTGCACGCTCGGGAGAGTAATTAAACAGCGGGTGGGCGAGCAGGTGTGAAAACTCTGGTGAATAAACTAGCTAGGTGATTAGATAGAATACGCATCTGTCGCATTAGATGTCTCTTCGTCGTAACTTCTTGAATCATTCACACGAAGTTTTGGCAATATCTTTCAAGCTGAAGTGCTATAGGGAATGTCGTGATATCGGGAGTGTCTTTTAACTCACTGTCTGTGCTCTATGACGTTTCTACATAATTATATTTTTGACCAAACATAATTTTCTTACCATCTAGATTTGATTGTGTATTTATGTACTTCGTCTGTAAAAGCTTTCAGTAGGTTGGAAATAATCCGTTTAGTTGATGTGCTGTATTAAGATTTTTGAAAAGCAGTAGACCAGCAGGATATTTCGGCACATTTTGTTAGGCTTTTCTTGAGAGTAGAGCTTATAATACTCTAAATACCAGAACTATACGGTATGCCTCCAACGCACGTGTTCTCGTTTGTGTTCATTTTGTCTCAAGTCGACTGCCCCTTACACTTTTCCCAGTTAGACTCCTGTGTGTTGTGTGTAAGACCAACACAATTAAACAGGCTAATCTTTGCAGTCAGCAGGGAGTTTCCGTCTTTCGCGTCAATCCCACTAATCTCAAACACCTTGTCAACAACTTCAATATCCTCAAGGTAAAATTGAGTAATAGGCTCGAATTAAACTGTTTGCAATTATAATTTTCTATTATTTGTTTCATCAACATTTTGTTTGAATACTTAACTTTTAATCCAAGCGATACAAAAAATTGGTTCATTTTGAGCCCAAGGGGTCCGCCAAGACCTTATCAAAGAACAAAATGCGTATCTTTGTCTTGTGAACCGAGCCTGTGCGGGCTAAGCAGGTAATATATGCGTATTTACATGATTAACGTTCTTTCCATTCACGGAAAAATAAAAAACGTTATAGCTGCATTCATGAAAAAATGAATCACGTGGTAATCAAATTGTTTTATGGCAGTTCTATTCACGAAACATCAATCACATTGTAACCCACATGGTGTTAGTGTGGTTCTATTCACGTCAAATTAACCATGTGGTAGTCTTTAATACCACATGTTAAATACCAACAATATTTAACAAATTCACAAATTAACTGGAAACCTGGAACCTTCCTAGTACTAAGACATAGGATAGGATTGCATTTCATCAAATTGTGCAAAGCAATATGGTCCCCACTGCATAATATTGCAATATTCACGCCTATATGATAATTTTGACAACAAATTCGCTGATCAGCTTGAAACGTTTACAGTAGCTTTCCCCATTAAGACAAATAATGAGATTTCATTGCTCCAAATTATGTGAAAGAAAATGGCAGCCATTGCTTAATTTTAATATATTTCAAACTTGAAAACTAGTTTGCTCCAGTTTAGGAACCGATGGGATGGCTTGTCGTTTATTACCGCAAACATCACTCAAATTCAGGAATTAACTTCAAACTGCTCTTTTTCTGTTCATTCCATTGCTGTGGAACTTGTATTTCGCTAGGTATCGCAACAAATATGGCCGAGATTGCATATTGCACCAAAATGGGGATTTACACCATAACTAGTACTCTTTGTCTCTTTTAACAAAAAAATAGTTCTTTAACAAATGTAGGAAAAGATGATTTGACCGGGATTATGAGCATATTTATTTATAAAAAGCCTATAGTGATCGGCCCGCTATAGTTACTCAGCTTATTTATACATATATACTTTTTTCTATAAAACTGGACACAGTAAGCCAGATTGGTTTAATCGTGTACATTTACTTTTTAATAATTTGTAAAAAAAGGATAAACTTAATCTTAGGTCGGTCAGCATTGTTGATTAAGTAGTTACTAAGAATAACTTATAGATTACAATTGAAGTTATAATTTATATCTTTTTGGTAGCTGCTAGTAAGTTAAAAATTTGAAGAATTCTATAATGAAACAGATTAACGTACTGATTTATTAATATTAATAATAAGTATATTCACATTATAAACAATGTACTCGTTACAGCTTTATAATTGGAGCAAATAAAGCTCATATGTACAATACCTTCTTATTATTCATGATCTTATCAATGAATGATGGATGGTCAGTCGGCATACAACCAGCAAGCCGTCGGTCCGCGAGTGTGTGTAAGGGCGGCCTTAAGGTAGGTCGGCCCCTTCGAGGTCAAAATGTGTCTGTTTTTTTTTATTTGTTAATACGAAAATTCACATTATTAGCCTGCATTTAGTGAAACAATTATACAGAAATTCCTATAAGAAGTCCTTTAATTTTAAGTTTGAAAATTGTGATTCAGTGCATTGTCAGTGTACAGTCGGAAGGTTTCTGCCCGAATTCTAGCACTTCATTTTTTGCCGATAGGCAATTTTTCAATGGTTCCAGCGAAATATCCATTGCAAAAAATAGCAACATTGTTAATGCAACATGCAAAACGATGCATTTAAGGTAGTTCGGCCCCTTCGAGATCAAAATTTGTCTGTTTTTTTTTATTTGTTTTTTATCGAAAGGCAAACCTTAGAGAAATAAACTAACACTGTAACTCTCTTCGTATTTTGTGCTTTCCCTAATATTGTATGTCCTATGTATTACATGCAGAGCGACGATAGTCCTTTATGGGTTCGTGTACTTGTGGACTGGAAAGGTTATATCTGTATTACTAATCGTACCCTGATCAAAGAAACCGAACTAAGCGACATCGGTAAAGTGCTGGAGAAGCTATTAGACAGCTTTGATGGCTCAGTTTATTCAACATCAGACCTCTCCAAACAAGTAAACAGACCCTATCTGCAGCTTTTCATATGGGCTGTCCTAAATGAGAGGTAACTGTTTTTTTTTCTAACTAACTTTCTAACCTTAAATAATTAGATATTACTTAGTAGACAGAGGGGACTTGTGTGTACTGTGTTTTCGGAAACCACCATTAATACAGTAAGATCCGAATACCAAGGTAAGAGCATGACCTTAGAAATCTTGACCCTCTGGATACGGGCAGGATGTATCGATGTTACCATACAGTTCCTCGTAACCGTGGACTAATCGAATTAAACATGAAAAAGATCAGCTCTTTTATGATACAGTGTATACTAATTTTACCAGCATGAAATTATCCAGTTACATTGAAAGCAGTCTTTCCAGATATTTGAAATATCCGTTCTATATACGCCAAAAACATTCAAGAGAGTTCCATTCTTAGAAGATCTTTGTTCAGTGGCCTTAGCTCTACTGCAACTGCACGAATGAAATGTTACTTTTCCCTTTTTCTTCAATTCAGCTTACGAGCGATTGGATAATGTTAACAAAGCCATCGACATTATCCAATCACAGCTAACCACATACAAAGATAGTATTGACAACTGTTTTAAACGTTTTGTTGTTTAGAAAAGCCTTGACGGCAGTGTTTTGGGAGTACGTAGAAGCACCTGTGGCTACAGCTCTTCTGGGCAGTTGGCTTTACCACAAGCTAAGTTTATTGCCGGGCTTACCAGACTTACAAAGGGTAGAGAGCCTGCAAAAAGAAAAACGGTATGATCACGTGACCTGCGTATATTTCAACCACAAAACATTGGTTAAACTAATAATGTTTCGACTGAACAAAAGAATGCATGTGACGTACACGAAAACCAAGACAGCGTGACCCGGCGTAGTGTATCATTACCAGATCTTATAACTGGGCACAGACACTTGAATCTAGTTAGTAAACAACCGCTATCAGTGGCCGGCTTCGTCATTGATTACCTTATATAATAACAAAGATAGGAAAGGAGCTTTCGCAGTTATTCCCAAAATCGAAATATAACAACAAAGCAACCGAAATAAAACTCATCTGGAATGTTTAACATATCCGCCGGCATAATGGGAGGTGTCATTTTGTAAAACTAAAAATAGATGCCCTTGCTGCCGTCAAAAGTTTGTAATAGGGATATTCAGACGTTTCTCCTCCACTGGCCATTTTTTTAACTTGGAAATTAAACAGCGCGCTTTCGCAGCTCTCGAGACTTCCGTTCTATAACCGTGGGAGATTCTATAAATACTGAAAAAGGACACCTTCCAGTAAGCCGGCGGATTTGTTAAAGTTTTCAGGTGAGATTTATTTCGGTTGATTTGTTGTTATATTTCGATTTCGGGAGTTACTGCGAAAGCTCCTTTCCTATATTTGCTATTATTTAAGGTTACCAATGACGAAGCCGGCCACTGGTAGCGGATGTTTACTAGCTAGATGCAAGTGTCTGGGCACTGGGTCATACTCTTAAGATGGCATACAATACCATTGGCACTATGGAATGTTACTGCGTTCTTCCCCAGGAAGTGAGTGTAATATCTTATGATGCATACGGCATTTTAAGCGTCGTCCTTAATTGTTATCCTTTTTAAGGTAAAAGGCCGTTTACTATTAGCAATTTCCTAGTCGTGAGTGCGCTTCGGAGTTCATTACTTGTTTGAGTTCGAGTGGTGTTGAGATCCACCATGAACAGTCATGCTAATGTGTCCTAGATAAATTAATCTTGCCATGTCATTGTCTCATAAAATGTTGGGGAATGTTACTTTGATTTGTCTTGTTACTTACAGCATAGATCGTAGAATAAAAAGTATCATTGACAAATATGTGTCCTCGTAAAGCCGTTTGCAAATTTGTATTGGAGTCAAATATGGATGCTGTGTTATTCAGTTTAAAGAATGTTGAGGTGGTCCTAATATCAAACAAACAACAATAACAACAACAAACAAATGCTCTCATCCAGTTTGCTCACTGTTTTCCCCACAAAATAGTATTTATTTGTCAGTGTTCAATGGTTTCTTGTGGTTATTTAGCTATGTGCTTTTAACGGTTAAAATGTATCATCTGCTTTCAGTCAACTCGAGAGTCTTGCCGTGAAAACACTCGATTGGCTACATTCCCGATATCCCATACAAGCGACTCAATACGCGACAGCTGACACGCCTCTCTGGGGAAGTATGACATGTTTGCAGATGGCGGCTGCCGCAGACGCCAAAGTAAGATGAGTGGATAAGTGGACGACAGACTCAATACGATCAACTAATATATCAAATAATTAAATTATATTAAAAGGTTGAAATTTTAAGTAAATGATGGTCATTGAACTTCAAAGAAAACCGCGTAGAATTAATGAGACAGAAAAATTGTGGAACTCAATTACAAGCAATCAATTACTCAATTACAAGCAATCAAACACACGTTCGATTGCTAACAACAAACAATAAACCAAATATACTATACTTTTTTTTTACAATTTACGAGAGTTACAGATGTTAGAAAGTTATGTCAAAAACCGTTTTATTTATATTATTTTTAGAATTTCTTAGCGTCATCAGTTTGCCAGACTGCCTTTAAACGAGAATGGCTGGGTGATGTTGACATGGGTGTACAGGTACACAGGTTCTCTTTCCTACCATGCTGTGGGTCCTCCTCATCCCAAATGGAGAATATAAGCTGGAAACACATGCTCAAGAAATTCTGCTCACCAAGGACAAAGTTCATCTGTTACATGGTGAGTTCAAATATAAATCTGGCTGAAATTAAACTAATGTGTTTTTGTCCATGTCATTTGTTTGTCGGCATGTTGTAACTGCCCTCATTGCCTCTCCATTCAAATGTTGTGACTTTCTGAAAAGTTTCCTTGAAACGACGCTGTGACTTTCCTGAATCCTGAGGGTCAACACTTTGTGAATTTCATTGAAATATCTCGTTCAAAACGTTGTGCCGTTCGGTATTATTATAACTTTCGTTACCGATTCTATCGCTTGTATCCATGATCTTACTACATAAACTATTTATTTGTTGCAATCGGATTGAATAAAAGGATTAATTCATTTTTGTCCATTTTTGTCCATTTTTGAGGTCCAGCAGGACCTTTAACGGCTAAAGAGTATATAGCTTCTGAGTTGGGGTGGGAATAACACATTTTTCTTTCAACAGACATTATCCTCGTTAAAGTTTAACTATGTAGTGATATTTGTCTATTTTATTCATGAATTTCAGACCAGTTATTTGGCTTTTCTATCACTGTTCGCCTACACTGTCCTGTTTGATATACAGAATACTGTGTCGGTTCTTGAGTGCGTATGTGGAGTGTGGATCCTCTCTGTTCTCATGGATGAAATTCACAGGGTAATGTGTGTAATATAGCAGAATTATTTGTTACTTTTCTCTTATAATGGATACTTTCAATTGTCCATTCGAAAAGGACACAACCAAAGGTCAGCAGACCCGTTAAGTTATTTCTTACCTCTAAGCTCTCAGATAGGTCTTACCCTAAAACGTCGTGGTGGTATAGAGGTTATTCAAGGAGACAAATATCCCTTGATTCTAGTAATTATTAGACGATGGAGAGTGACTTTCAAGATTAATAGAGAGTAATATTTGATCAAATACACGGGATCGACTCGGATTATGTTTTATCACACTAAACAATTTCGTTTTCACTTTGGAGAGATTCTTTGTGTAACAATCATGGTATTTCGAAATAGCCGTTAAGAAAAAGCATGTTTGTGCTCAAGCATGCACCAAACAAAGCAATCCTACGGCATTGGAACTGTAGTGTATTAATCAAGACGTAAAACCAATCGCCTCCGTGGCTCGTGAAACCTCTATTTGTAAGATATTAAAATCAACCCTATAATAATATCTGCTATAACGGTATACATCCTAAATATAGTTTAGAAACAGGAAACATGTACACTGTTAACTATTCACCGTAAATTTGACGGTAGATTACTGGCAGCTCATGCTGCCAACCAACTACCGTAAAAAT
>JAVFBX010217481.1:0-11569 GCA_034783855.1 Mopalia kennerleyi | reverse complement strand
GTGTTGCAAAATTCACAGTAGTTTAGAAGTAAAATGGTGAAATGTCAAAACACTCTGTAGGGGGGTTAGAGTATCCTTAATTCGACAGATTCTGGTAGGCCCTACATGCCAGTTCATTGCCGTTAGATCACGTTTCTAACATTCTAGTTTCACATTTTAAAATTATTTTATTGGAAATCTACGTCATATTGATATTCATAGAACAAGTTTACATAAATTTTATTCCCAATTTTTTTTTTTACTATTCAATTGATTTATTATTGGTATAATTATATGGAGAATAAATAAACCCAAATTTACAATCGATCGAACGGTCCAAAACAATTAAATAATAATTTGTTTCTAAATTATATCTGATATTCGAGCAAGTAAAATAGCATTTTCTAAATTCGAAATGGGTTGTGAAAATGATATTTACATGCAGTGTAAGGCACGAAAACTATGAGTTCAAAATGAATACATGTTTAACGAAAGACACTTTTATGACTTACATGTAGGTAGAAATTTTATCTCTGTGGTGGAAATCATTCCCAACGTGATAACATGATCACTATTGTGCTTATTTTAAACTAATTTGTCTTGTTTTCATTTTGTATTTTCACGAAATTGATTTTAGTTTTCTGCAAAACAAATGATTAGTTTCGTCTGTATCGCTTTATTTCTTTTCTCGAAACCTATTAAACAATTTAATATTTGCAAAATGCGCTTCAGTTTTTTCGATGAAATTCGATAGTATAGTCCACCACATTTGTACTTTATTTAAACAAAATGTATTAATTGGGATCGATTTTACCTGGTGGATGTGGACATAAGTGTATATTGAATCTGATAAATCATCTGTTGATTACTTGCAAATTTCGTCACCTCAACTTAAAGCTATATACTAGTTTTTACAAATTGCGGTACCAATTGACCTATACCCTGATTCGAAGGTAATCAGAGGCTTCTATATGCAGCGTGTCGTTCTTATTCGTTTCCAGTGGAAATTTTCGGGCATATTTTGAAACACTATAGTCATATGATATACAATACGTTGTCTATATATATATATATATATAACACTATATATATAACACTCTAATCACATGGCGGTTATTTTTAGAGCAATTACAAATCAATGAATATCTGGGGCATCCCATTCAAGCTGCAATGAACAACTATTAATTTGGTGGGACTACTTTTTTTCTAAACGGAAATTTACCCTACAACCACAGACAAATGGGCTTGCCCAATGCTCGTCAGATCCGCTATTTTGAAGAAGGAAAAAAACAAAAACAATATATATCATCTGGGGAATCCCCATTAAGGTGATACAAAGTCTAACTTAGGTCAACTTAGGTGGGTCTACTTCTATAAGCAAGAATACGTTTATTTTGTAAAAGGAACTTAACACAACATCAGCAACAATGTGATTACGCATTCCTCGGCTATGCCCCTTTTTACAAGAAAAATAACAAAAAATAACACAATATATATTTGCAGTGATCTTTCGGTGCTTTGAAAGCATGTTGAAAACCCGTAGTCCTATTTCTTTTCCAGGCTTTCCCTACTAAATTATTACTTAACTGAAAATATATATCATCATGGACTTAATTTCCAAGTTATTTCTTACTTTGAAATCTTTCTGTATAACTTCAAGTCTGCAGTGAAATAAGGTAAAACTATTCAAATCTTCAGCGAAATAAGGTAAAACTATTCAAATCTTCAGTGAAATAAGGTAAAACTATTCAAGTCTTCAGTGCAATAAGGTAAAACTATTCAAGTCTGCAGTCAAATAAGGTAAAACTATTCAAATCAACAGTGAAATAAGGTGAAACTATTCAAGTCTTCAGTGAAATAAGGTAACACTTATTTTCTTGCCGCCTTGAGTAACATGTGTTGGGAATGCTTAGTTCGGTTTTACCATAGCCCTCCAATACTTATTTTAAAATTGACAGAAACTTAATTTAAAGTGATTTATCTGATTATTTGACTTTTAAACTAAATTAAAACAGGTTTTGTACAAATTCTTCCCTATATTTATTTTAAGGCAATGGACATGCCTTCACATGTGACAATGTACGGTGTCTCATATTGGGAAATGTGCTGTCGTATGATACTTACAGCGTGTGGATTATACGTTAGCAAAATTTATCTGATTATCAATTCAAGACTTTATACTTCGTTGGCCTACTTTGAAAAGTCCAAGGTACAGAATGAACAATCTTCACAAGTTGAAATAAATTACATTTCATAAAATTTAGAAAGTTTGAATCAGCACTATGGCGCGTCACTCTCTTGAGTTGTTACTTAAGTTTGGCGATTTCGTGCTAGGCTCTTAGCTTGCATGTGTCGTGGGTTCGATTCTTACATGTGTCTCATTCATCCAGCAGATATTTCTGTATTAGATCTGTCCCGAGACACTGTTTTCCAAAGTCAAGAGCGTGCAATAACTGTATTTCAGTTAAAAAATATCCCAGATTGAATCTTTATAATGTGTTTCTCTAAGGTTTGGACACATTCTGGTTTAGAAGATTGTACAGGTTGAAACCCGTCCGGGAATCGAACCCATCACGACCCTCAGAGGACGTTAAACGTGGACATAAAACATAATTTTTAAAACTTGAATAAGTATCAAAACGAAGAAAGGGCAATCCCAAAATAACAAATGAAATGTTAATAGTCACTGTCTTAAAGAGACAAAACCAGATAATAACATAAATTGTTTCTTCAATATCAGACACGCTTATCAGACGTATACAAGTGTATTTTGTACACATAATTTATGTTAAATTGATAAATACGCCACAACACGTGGAACCCTATTCGAAGTTAGACATTGAACTATCGACTAGAATTAAGGTCTACTCCATTCCGATTCCCCAAACTCAAGAAAAGCAGTAAAAGCCCGAGTATATGTTTAATTTCAATGACTTGCACCACCATTGTTGTAACCTACGTATAAGTGTTGTACCTTAAGTGAAATATCAAATGCACAAAATCGTCACAAAATATACACTAAAGAAAATATAAAACATACGAGCATTTCAAAATATAGGAAGACAATAGGCCTACCCTTAAAAAACACATTTTTTGCACATACATTTATTCTGGTAGGCAGGTTGGATACTTTCTGTTGTGCTCTTCGATCCTTATGACTATATATAATGATTATAATTTCGTGAAGCTGTGTAATATCGACAATCTCATTGGTCTGTCAGAGTGAACAATTGTTTTACAACATATTTAAGTACAGATGTAATACATTTATTTAATATAGCACAAATGCAACAATCCGCTTACCAGTGTGTATATACAAATAAAAGATTGTTAATTTTTATTTTGTTTATAAACTTTATTTCTATTTAACTGTGCACAGTAAGCCACATGTCTTGTATCGTGTACATTCAATTCGTAAATTTGTAAAATAATTTGTAAAAAAAGATAAACTTAAAATCTTGGGTCGGGTCGGCCAGAACTGTTGATTAAGTAGTTACTAAGTATAACTTATCAGTTACAATCGAAGTTTATAATTATTATATATGTTTCTTGTAGCTGCTAGTAAGTTAATTTTTTTATAATGAAACAGATTAACGTACTGGTTAATATTAATAATAATAATAATAATATGGCTATTTCCATTAAAAACATTATTCTCATGCACTAGCTTTTTAATTGGAGCGATAAATAAATTTATTTTAATATCACAAAGTTGCAATAATCCGCTTATCAGTGTGTGTAAAAAAAAAGATGTAATCAAGTTCTTATGTGTATATAATATTGAAATAAAAAGAGTCATATTCAATATTGTTCATGGCCTTATTTTAACTTACTTGTCTTTTTCGTACGTTCTAAAGTATTTTTTTATAAACTATTTTTCTATCGTTCCGAGACTGTTCCTTGTCGTTAAAGCGATCGTACAGTTACAGAAGGGTCACGTGAATAAAGAAATTACCGAGGCCAGAGGCTTCCAAGTCTTAACTAGTTACGTCATGGAGAGTTATATGAGGTCAACCCACATCAACATTTGATAAAGGAAATAGCTTCCTGTCTTTCAATTAAACACATACGATTTTTTATCTGAATTTGGATACTGGCAAACTCCTTACTATATTAGATGAGTTACAAACATTAATATTGTAAGATCACTTATAATACGCAAATAATGTTTGAGCCCGCATAGTAATTCAATATTCACGTATTAATCCCAAAATTCTCAAATTAAGTTATAAAGCTCGAGGATTCTTATGTAAAGCGGAGTCGTGGGAAGAAACAACCCCCTCCCCCAATAACCCCGAAAAATCAAATATTATTAATTTGTACTAGAATTACCAATTCTGTCTATGTGACGTCGAATACACAGAATAAAACAGATATTTAATAATTATATTTGATCGAAGACAATTTCACCGTTCAAGAATTTTTAACAATGTTAGATTCTCTGAGTAATTCAAAACTCACATAGCCAAACAAACTGATTATGCAAGTTTGATGCCCGACGCCCACGTGCATATACATTAGATGTCCAGAAAGATACAATTTGCGGACCATTTCCAAGTAGGTTTACTCTGCAGCTTCGTGTGTGCTGACATCAACATTTAGACTGTCGCAAGAAGTTCAGGATTAACAACCAGAAAACGAAATCTTTGTCTTTTAACATCATTGATCTTAAAAGTGTTAGACCAGAAAGCAATATTGGATCAGATCAGGGGCTTGAATAAAAAAAAGCTTTCACAGTAAATCAGTTCTTGATGTATATTAATAACATGGTCATGTTTAGATCGACCATTGAAAATTTGAGTCCTAGAACTCGTAAGGAGAGGGACAATAAATTGACATGTTTGTTAATACATACCAAACTTTATTTGCAATATAATAACGTGTGAGATGGGAAACTAAAGTTAAAATCTATTTTCGACGGTTTTAATATTCTACTTCGCCATTGTTTTCATACACATTTTGGACAGGACCAACTTTCGATGTTTTCCAGCTTAAGACTGGTTTAATCGATTGATTGATTGGTGTTTTTTTCCGTACTTAAGGCTATTTCACTTATACGGCGGTGCATTGCAACAATAATTAACACTAGTACACTTAAATGTGAAGTGTTTTTCAATCTGTTGGAAAGTTAGTCTGCCGTATTTTCGTTATTTTGGGATAACACTTTCTTAGTTACACGAAGAACAGGTTCTAGTTCAGACAATTTTGCAGGTTGAAACTTGTCCGGGGAAATAATGTCTTCCAGTGCTTAGGCAAGCATTTAAAGACATAATTGCTTCTGTTAAATAGAAATGCCTTAGCCAGAGGGCTTAAGGACAAGTTGTATCGATTTTAGATTTAAAAATTCAGAAGGCCAAACATTCGTTTCTTAGAGTGCCTTTGATTTATTCACTTATTGATTAGTGTACAACATCGTTTCAAGGGTATTTCACTTATATCGGGGCCATATACTCCCATATATAGTCACACTATCACTACCACAAATGTTAAAGGTTGTTCCGTGTTGAAAAAATAATGCTCCTCCTCCGAGGCCCTTTCTTTGATTTGTTTGTTTGTTTGATTGCGGGTTAACTCAGTAGGCCTACTTATGTTTTTTTCACTCAAACGACGGCGTTCCAGCTCAATGGGCGAATGAACCCCGCTTCACGTCACCGGTAACAAGCGAAAACAAGACAGGACAAATAAGGGACAATCACAGTTTTACAGGAGGATATACAAAGGCATCAGTAACAGATCGGCTTCATTTGACCCCTTAGTTATGACAGCATGAGCGCAACAGGATGCTCTTTCCCAAACCTGTCGTTTGAACTTGAAGGTATGCCAGTATTTTAAAGATTCGTTAAGCACGTCTCTTATTGAATTGTGTTAAGTTACTACATACATAATAGAGCCCCAGTTAAGATGTTATAAGCTTTTTAGGGCATTTTGTCATCTATACGAAATAGTGTCATACGTGCGCAGAATCATTGGCTTGAAAAACGTAAACAAAAAAAACTAAAAATCGAATCGTTTTGACGCTTAACAATGAACACTTATAGCTAAAAGCCAGTCAATCCTCAATGGAGGGAAAATGCTGAGTCATCGTCGTTGTGGTATCCGCTGAACAGATATAAGACATAACGACGTAAGAAGTTGACCACAAACATGCAACTGTCAGCTGTCGAGATATGCGATTTTACTTTCACGTTAGAAATTCCCAGTGTATTTTAATCGAGAATAGACCCCTCTGCTGTGACGTATGACCTACTTCACTGGTACACTACACTCGTGTTTGTCTCCAGAGGTAGTCTCTCCCATTACAATAGGCTGTCTACGTGCTGGTAAATAAAAGGGCTTACATCGTACTAGCTTAACCTTACACTGTAAGGACAATTCCCTAGCCTCGTAAGGAAAAAGATTCTGTTCACTGCCAGTGCGGAAAGTTCCTCCACTGATAGCGAAATATTCGATGACATCAATGGACATGCAGGAGATGTAATTATTGATCCAAACCCTTCCCTATTGATTTAGTGAGCCTAGTCTCCCGCCAGTATTTTTCCTATAGTATTTACGGGATATCCTGAATAGGTTATGGAAAATTACTCGTTGAAGCGTCATGGAATTGTTTCCATACCTTTCCAGGTGTTTTGTTAGCAGCGTACGGTGTATTTCCGTACAATCAAAAAACGTGTTTAGAAGGATTAACGTAGGTTTCTGTCCAAATTACGATATTTGTGTGAAGAATTAATCCTTTATGACATTAGACAGACAGGGTGTTCGACAAACATCATGGCACTGTAAATGCCCCCCCTCCTCCCCCCTCTCCACAATTTCCGATTTTTTCTAAGGTCAAGTAATAATTCGGTCCCGATAAACTTTTTAGTAACAGATTCAGAAACAGAATACACGATACCGCCTGTCCCCCATCCCCTCCGAAAAAATATCCTGAAAAGCATCACCTGGGTTCCTTTGTGTTTGTGCGTCTTACAATAACCACAACACAAAAGCCGATGTTTTTTTTGTGGATCGACAGAACAAGGTTACTGCGCAAAAAAATTAATACGGTAGCGCCATTGTGGGTGTTTCGTACCGCAGCGGTTTATCGTACCTAAGACCACTGGCTGTCTGAAAAGCAATTGCAAGTTTGCCAGGAACCACTCAAATTAGGTATGCCGCTTTAGACATTAAGTTTGTTTGTTTGTTTGATTGGGTTTTAACGTCGTACTCAAGATTATTTCACTTATATGACGACGGATTATCCACTTCACACTGTTCCTTGCCTTCTTACGGTGGAAAACCGGTAAGAAACCTTGTAAAACCACCCCCGCAAATCGTATCACGTAAGCCTTATAGTCACATGGGACAAGTATGAGAGGACTTTAGAAGAGCCACCGATTCAAAATAGCTCGTGTGCCTCAAAGCAGTCATATAGACGCAAAGTAGATCTGTCTGACTTACCATTTCCTTTGAAGGAGGACTCTATTAAAAGAGGCATATAGAAAACGCCTTCTTGTTTAAATTTCGATACCAAAACTGATAGAAAGTTTGGATAAGATTAGCGATAAGCGACAGACATGTAGGTCCACGTCCGAAGAGGCCTAAATCGTCCAATAAAAGTTCGAGGAAATCGCCCCGTGTGGGACAAGCTTGGGACGCGGCTTGACACTGTCAGCAATACTCGACATGGGTAAGACTGCTTTGATTTCTTATGATTCGTTGTATTTGTCCCCCACTTCCCCCCTTTAACAAGAACTCAACCAAACTGCCCAGGGACCGGTCTTGCGAAGCATGCGTATAGCTAACGTTGTAGGTAATTACCATGACGACGCAATGTTTTAAGCACTGGACGTCATGGTAATTACGTCCAACGTAGGCTACGCAGGTTTCGTAAGACAGGCCCCTGACCTGTAGTCTTTGGTTGATAGGCCTATGTGAAGATAGAACCTCTAGAACCTCAGCAAATAATAATCTCTATTGTCTTATTCGTCATATTGCCATTATTCTTGTAAGAGTTTGTCAATGGAATGTCCGAATTATTAAAAAAAGACAGTGTTTCAGATTGATTGATTGATGTTTTACGCCGTGATTAAGGTTGTGTTAAGCTTTGAATGCATTGCTGCTCTCCAAACCTACAGATCTTAGCCAGAGGGCCCCAACTGTTCGGGGTAAATGACTATGGGCACATTCTATATTTTCTTGCAGGAACACTTTATGATCTCGTCCGGCTAATGTCCGTTATTTTCTCCATAAATATTGATGTTTATGTAATGTTTGAGGACTCTGTAATTTACAAAATCAAATTCCCAAGAATCATAACCCAGTGTGCGAACTTTTGGCCTACAAAGTTAAATTCTTAAGGAACCCGCTCTTTGGTCGCTATATGCTACATCACCTATATTCAAGAAGTTGTAAGAAGAAACGATCATATTAGATTGGACTGGCTTATGATTCTGTAGATAGGTCTGCTATTAGCCAAGTTAACGAAAAGTTGATGAGTTCCTTCAGTGAAGAAATGCTAAAAGTCTTCCAAATTGGGATAGCGACCTAT
Source organism: Mopalia kennerleyi (assembly GCA_034783855.1). Taxonomy (NCBI): domain Eukaryota; kingdom Metazoa; phylum Mollusca; class Polyplacophora; order Chitonida; family Mopaliidae; genus Mopalia; species Mopalia kennerleyi. Next base: position 3,063 of record JAVFBX010217481.1, on the reverse strand, counting down.
CAGAAATTCTATAGCCTAATTCATTCGTTTCATTGACACGATTCACAAATCCTCCTTTTGACTGCATGGGCGAGTGTAGATTCGTTACAAAGGCCAAAGTATGCCGTTATGTAGAAATAATATATAGGTATTATAGATATTAATGATAATGATAAAAAGTTAACTTAATTTGTGATATGTCCATGAGAGATTCGATGTATGATTGGGTTGAAATGAACTTCTTGTTTGTGGAGACAACCGTAGAGGATTGTAGTATTCCCAACAGAGTTGTCCCCCCTGGTAGCATTTAACAAGACTCCGTCATTTCTGAACTTCTGACTGACCTGTTGCTTTTTAACCATGCACTTACAATTGTCTTAACGCCGGACTTTATAGAGATTAATTCACTTTTATGACAAGTTTGTATTGCTGTTTATTCGGGAATAAAACCAACCGTAAAGAATTTCTCGAGATCGATCGACCAATCGGCTAATCAGTCTGGTTATTTTCCAATAACAGATGTTAAACGCAACGAAAACAAATGAAATGTACTCTTATTGCAAAGAAAGAAACTTATGCATGCCTCCACCGTATAAGCATCGTAAAGAAACGCTATATTTCCTTCTTTTGATTTATTTTTGGATAAATTTGATTACTAACATGGCGAACTCAATATTTATTGTCAGAAAACGGAATAGAAAAGAAAATAGTTAACTAAAATACTCATTATATAATTTTGTTTATTTCATACAGATATAAATACTAAAATGGTCTACAAAACATTAACGGATATATTGTTTATTCACTCACTTTAAAACTCATACTCACGAACTCTTGAGCTTCTCTACATATATTACTATAACGAGTTCAAATGAAATGGCTATAGTCAAGCAGACCTAATTTCGGGGTGGCATCAGAATGGGGTTAGCCAGTAGCTCAAAAGGGAGATAAATCTGTCATGCATATAACTGGCAGTGTCCCCTATGTCATTGACTAACTATACAATTTAACTGAATGTTCATATCAGGTTACTCATTGATATAGGTGGCACTTTCGGATATATGAGTAGCAGATTTAAAATCTTATATTAGTCCCAGGTGTTACTTACAAAACAAGGGGTGATAATTCCCGTGGTGTAGCCAGCACATATTTTGTCCAGGGAGGTAATCCGGTAGTTATAGGACTCTTCACAACTTACGTTCGTCAGCAATCGTAACTTCCCTTCACGAAGATCAGCCTCGTGGTCTACAAAGGCGAAACATAGGCTTTCTTGATACAAAACAGACAAAACAACCATTTCAATTTTTTTTCTTCACTCTATATCATATCTTTTTCTGACGTGTGTTTACAAAAAAAAAAAGAAAAAAGTACCCCCCTTCCTACAGCAATATCAACAAGAGCTGAGATGTTTTATGGGGCAAAGCAGTATTGTCTACTGACTATAAAGGAGAGTTTTCCATATTTTTCTCACTTTTGCGGTTTACCCCGTTCCCCCCTTTCAAGGTGAAATAGATTTTTTGTTGTTGTTTTATTGAGGTTAAAAAGTAGTACCGTACTCAAAGGTATTTAAATATACGACGATAGGTGGTCTACGTATACTGTGCTTTACTTAAATGTGACGGAAAGCTGGGAGAAACCCTCGCAAAAACCACCGGAAGCGATTGCCGGAGCCCCAGGTTAGATAGAAAGGCGACGTTTACATGATAACAATTTAAAGACGCACGTTTGATAACATGTGTCATTAAAAGGAAAGACACCTGTTGTTTGACCTAAACTTATTATCTTTATTGCATATTTTTTAAAGACAACCATCTGTATTGCAATGGCATTCGAATTAGCATAGCCGTTAATTAGTTAATTTAAAAAGCGGAACTGACGTCATTGTTCCAATGTGCCCTTATTCGACTCAGATAACACGATAGAGGTTTGTAATGAGCCAAGTTAATACGCCCATGTCTTAACCTTGGCTCTCGAAGATGATATAGCTTTGCAAATTACATTTTGTCTAATACTTCAAATCAAAAATGAGCAAAACAACAAAACGGTATCAAAGGCCATAATTTTCTATACATAAGGGAGTAACACATACTTTTCACAGATCGGACAGCAGTACCAAATCCTGCCGTGAAGCATGTCGCTGATAGAGGTGTAATTGCGTCCACAGATGGCAGACATATTGGCTGGACATGCGCAGTGAAATTCAATGGAGTGCCCATGCGGAGCAAAGCTATATCTCTAGGAAGAACTTCTCTCGATGCGGTGAAATTTGGATGCACAATGATCCTGTCGATGGTCCTGTACTGCGCATGCCCTCCTGGTTTAAATCGATTACTTGCGCCTGTCAACACTTTGAAGTAACCGGGAAGACGTTTCCTGAAAATCAACACATATATGGTATAAACAAAATTGAAAGTATCATTTTCGTTTTTAACAGTCTTTCAGACGTTAAGAGTTTTTTAAAGTTCATTTTTCATTGACGTACAAAATACATTAACATGCATATAATTAACCAATTGTTAGTCAGCTGAATTAAAACCCTAGACGCGTTTGGTTTATACCAGCTATTTTTTTAAAGTATGGAATATTAAGTACAACATTAATAGCTATTATATAGTAGAGTAGTGAAACGAGAACATATATTTGTGCCGTAAATTAGTAAACCGAAATTATCACATTGTTTTGCTTAGCGGGTACAATTTTATTTTATTTAAAGAAAAACAGTAGGTATACATGACTACATAGCCCAGATTGCATTGTGTTTTATTGTGAAACACGAAAATTAACTTCGGATGCTGTTGTACAGGAACTGTGTACATCAACAGTGTGGGTAAAATATTGTAGTGGTGACTAGAGGAGATTGAAAGTTTTTTTTAGTAATGAAGGTATGGTAAGGTGGGGGTTGAAAGTATTACCCCCTGACAACATAACAGTAATAAAGGTATGGTAAGGTTGGGGTTGAAAGTATTACCCCCAGACAACATAACAGTAATGAAGGTATGGTAAGGTGGGGGTTGAAAGTATTACCCCCAGACAACATAACAGTAATGAAGGTATGGTAAGGTGGGGGTTGAAAGTATTACCCCC
>JAVFBX010217470.1:0-11570 GCA_034783855.1 Mopalia kennerleyi | reverse complement strand
CTTCCACTTTTTATTGACCTCTGAAAGCGTTCACGCGCTGGAAGAATCTCTTAGGGAAGTATGACGTCACGTCACCCAAGTCGGGCTTACCCGGGGAAGTCGCGCGAACGCAACCAAGGAGAGCATATTTCAAACATAGTCATACTGACTGATTAATACAGCAGGGACCTTATTTCGCAAAACACGATATCAACTTACATTTGTAGCATTTTTGACTTAGTCCAGATCGATATTGATGGTTTAGAGCAGCTCTTCCGAGGCAACAATGTCAAAGTGCCCTCTTCTATAAAGTTTGATTGTACATTACACGTGAAGGCATCTGCATTTGAAGACGTGGCATTGATTGACTAACAGTTCTGACCGATCATTTATGCGATCATTTATTCGACAGGACTCGAATGTTGCTCAATAATGACTCTGCATTGCATACAAATGAGCACAAATACAAGCGAACAACTTGCACTTCAACATGCTCTCCGTCCCACCATTAGTACTCATATTATGTATAGCTGTGGTTTGGCGCTTAATGTAATCTCCACATTTATCATGTATAACTGCCGTATTTCAACAGTGTTTTTATCCTAACTAAATTGATTAAAGGTCCTTCAAGATACCTTTGAGCTGTGTGTCCATGTCCTTACATAGCAAAGTTAACAAACAGTGCGAGTACTGAGACAAACAGGTCACAAATGATTACCACCAAAGACAGAGAGATTAAAATAGAGAATTTAAAGAAGATTATAACAACAAAAAAAACGCGTATTCACTGCCCACAGATACCCACATTACTGCCACATTGTGATCACTAGCTTCTAATCCTTTTGAGCTGGACGAGAATGAGGTGCCAAACCTTAATCTCGATGACCTTGATCTTTGACCTGGGCATACAAGTCCGTTTATCAGACTTTTATAAATCTAATATCCGCATTCTTGCCTATCGCATCTGTTCATTTTTTAAACTGAATGAAATTACACTTTAATGCGTTTATGAGTCGACACACGCAATCAGATATTAAACCATCACAACATCCACACATGGTCTTTGTAGGATATAAGACTTCAAAGAAAAAATCTATTTGGTTAGGGCATAAAGCAATCTTTACGGATCACTACCGGGCCATAACTGGCATTCCGCACATCAACTTGGTTCCGCAAGTCAGAAAAAATGCACGCGAAACTGCAGTGAAAGATCGATAGACGTTTACGTTCCACTCATAGTAGCATTTGAAGGGAATTAACAGGTCGTGAAACATAACTCGTGGCAGTGCTCCCAAATGCTTTTCGTTGTAAGTAGGAGAAATAAATTTACCAGAGTGGTGAAACTAAGGAGTCCCCATAGCTCCGTCACAAAAAAGGCAGTAGCAAAAACACCAAGTGTACGACAACAGCCTCCATTACCAATATTTACGACAGACAGTTAATCAAATCATTCGATGAATGAAACAGAATGAATCTTAATAGTAGGGTTAGCGGCTATGTGTAATCAGCTGGAAAGATATGGTCAAACAATCTGGATAAAGACGAATGTCGAGATTTCTGGTAGGTCTTAAAGGCCGTTTCCTCCGATACAAAATGTGTTTAAGGCACAGTACCAAATATGATTCACTATCGGTGGAGGGAAAGACAAACATATTTTGTTTAATTTTACTTAAATATAGATGTACACATAAAGATACTACATTTAAGAAATAAAGTTGTTCTCACAGTGTTATATCACCAGTCTTACAAAGGTTTGAGGAAGAAGAGCTTATAGTTTTGAAGAGGAAGTTAGCTTTCTAATTGGTTGATTGGTTGGTGTTTTACGCCGTGCTTACGAGTATTTCACTTATATGACGCCGGTGTATTCCAACAATAATTGACACCAGCACAACCAAGATGTGAAGTGCTTTCATCATGTTAAAAAGTGAATCTTCCTCTAGTGCTGAGTAAAGACAGCATCGCTATTTTTCAAACAAACTGTCCTGAGACCGAGAGGCGCGCTATATTTGGAGAGAGTGACACATTTGAAAGCGAAATGAATTATTTTTGTAGCCTATTATTGTTTGCGATAAAATGTTCTTCCGTTGAACCGATTCTAGTTCAGATAAATTCGCAGGTTACATGGTAACCTTTAGCTTTATATTCGTTTTCCGTGAGTGCAGCGAACGATGGCAATAAGCTTGACTTAACGTTGAGAGACAATTCAACTTTTAAGATGGAATCGCATACTTCAAAACATAACATTGTTATAATCGGTTTCATTCCAGTTTCTCATATGGTTTGACGAACATCATTCTTGATAAAGTTACAGTATGGGGCATGTAACGGGACACTTAATTCCCGCTCTTTTCTTTAAAAGAAGCGGCTCAGAAAACCAAGACTGTCAGTTATGGACAGCGAGTTGTTATTGAATTACAAACACAGCTAACTGCAGCTCGACAGTTCAATAGAGAACCACGTAACATAATGCAGGCCATTACAGAGCACGTTAAATAAAAAAGGTTCACAGAAGAAAAATACGATTACCGAAGAGAAACCTAAGCCTTGACAAAGCTCGATAAGGACAGCGTCTAAAAAAATGTGCGAATTGGCCTAGTATTAACTGTCGTTAAATGACTCATTGCACATATCGCCGGGATTGTAACATTTGACACGATACCATGAAAAGCTAGGGTTTTGTAAATTTGATTTTTGAGTAAAATCACAAGCTATGACTTGGACAGCATCGTAGTGCACTTATTGAACCTTGGATGTATAAAGCCTTGTATACAATGTCATAAGTTGGAATTTCATCAATGTTTTATAGCATGGTTTTATACATAGGATAGTGAGTTTTGATTACGATGAATATTGCTTTACTGGGTGGTTACAAGAGGCGTATAGTGGGTTGTGGTTTAAACCATTCACGAGAGCTATGTTATGGTATTCAAACTTCATTTTCTATTTTTCTATTTATATAAAATATACATTCGTCAACACATTTTTCCAAATATCCCATGAAAAACACTATCTTGGCGTACTCAGAACAACATGATGTTAAATGACTTGTGAGATGAAATGATGCGGGTTCACGCGCAACGTTCTGATAAAAAGGATTTGTTGGCCTGATTGGGCTTTAACGACGTACTTAAGGTTATTTTACTCACATAACGGCGTGTCAGTCCAGTAGGTGAAGGAAACCATCCTGGACGCCACAGGCAACACACACACACCAGTCAGGACAAACAAGTGACAATCACAGGACGTACATGATTGACAAAAACATCACAGAGATCGGCTACATGTTACACCTTATCTTTGAAAGCACATGATAGAAAGGGAGACAGTTGGCGTCAGAAATTGGACCTGGTACAGAAAAATCACTCTAGTGACAGAATGAAATCATAGTATTTCAACCAATATAGATGTACATACAAACTAATTTATTTTATTCTTTACACGTTGGCAAAAATCCAAGCAATATTGCTCGTGAAATTTCTACTTAACTGATACTTTATGTCAGAAACGGACACACGTTGAATATACTGAATGTGACTGAAATGTCAAACCATGAAGATTTATCGGTCTCTCGGAGTAGATCAACACGAATCTTGTTACGTACAGTGACGACAACCAGGGAATTACATCTTGGGGACAACTAACCCCTGCCAAACGCTAAACATATCAACCTCGTCCACACAATTCAGTCTACAGCCATATATCTGTGTCATTTATAAGTGAGTTAAACAACAAGGAACACGATAGCCAGTAGATAAATAATTCGTATAAGCTTCGGCGTATACAGTTTGTCATGAAATACACAAATGTCTTCTTCAAATTTGTAGCGAATAAAACAATAAAGCAATTGTGTGGTAAATGTTACAGTTACATTCACCCGTCACATATTACCAAACCTATTGGATTTGACGAATAGATCAGCGTGCACTACATGACTTAAATTTTACTAAACCTAGTTAATGTAATCTCCAAGGGGAACTTGTTTAGTAATTCTCATAAGATGATTCCTATAATAGTTTTCACCTAAAGAAAAGTATACCACCAGCTAATCTTATATCACATACAGTATATATGATAAAACTATAACTATAAATTAGATGTACAAACATATACTATAAAATACGGCTACTGAACGTCTACACAGTCTCTATCGTTGTCTAGTTGTATAAACCCAACAATAAGCTGGTAACTGTCGCTAAAGCAGGTAACGAAACGTGGTATCTGGAGAAAACAGTCACTTCAAGTACATATATACACGTAATTAAACACATGTCCCAATATTAAATGACATTCTCCATTCATAACTATATTGCCATTTATTTTTGTCAACCCATACTAAATGTTCATATAATTATCTTATCGCAAATTGCATTTACATCTAGGAAGACAACTGGTAAAATTTGATGGAACATTGTGACTGCCAAAGAAAGCATGGAAGGGTCGTTATAATCGTTCAACACCATATATGTTGAGTTTCTATCTACGATAAAAGCTCCTTAGTCTCCTCTGCATGTTGTGTAAAATGCATGCTAAATACACATTTGGTTACGTCTTTCAAACTAAAAAGTAAACAATCATAAAAACAAGCACCTATCAAATAATTCGCCCTACAATTAAATTTAGAAGTGTTTGTGTTATCTACTTATCTTTTTAAATGTTTTGTCTTGATGGTAAAATCGGAGACTGCAATAATTTTTTAGATAAAAACACGTATCTAGTTAAAACGCTTAATACCAGAATTATGCAGCTCAATTGGTGAAAGTGATGCCCTATAGGCTAAACAAGGCTTTTTGGTATTGTTTCCCCTGGTATTTATAGGCCTATTAGGTTTGATGTATTACAAATTCGAAGGCGTAAAGAAGTCCATATTTCGTCTGGATCCCCCCTTCTCCCAACAAAAAAATCCGACCAGTTTATAATATACAACTGACATTTAGACTCTTTATTGATACCCATAGTTTACTGCTACAATGGCTTATATAATACACTTGAGGACTGACATAAAGCGCAAGCACAGCATTCGATGCATAAACACGCAGATCACGGTCTATAAACCTTAGATTGTGAAATCTACCATATGTATCCGTTTCAACAATCAAATAAAGCCAATGTGGACATTACACCTGGACACGTTTGTATACACTGTGAAAATTTTACTCATAATATTGCATATAAATATATTAGAATGCATAATTATTACTTCCACACCGCTTATAATCTAGATTGGTTAAATCAATGATTTCTCTATATTTTGGTAAATGTTTATGCATGTAAAGTATTATTGCATTCAGACATCGCTCCTCGCCAAAACAAATTAGCTGGCTTTAATTGTTACAACCAAAATATGAGGAGGCAAACATGTAAGAAATCTTCTTGCGTTAACACATTACACGTTCTACAGATTTCTATCCGTTCTAAAGTTACCTTTCTTTTAGTTGGTGTGGGGTTACTATACAGCTGCTCCTTGGTGTATGGGGAATTTAACAACCGATTTGAGCTGACACGCCAGCTTCTAAATGAAATAACATCAACTGTTTAAAGGTTATACGTTGACAAATTTCAAGCAGATTTCGGTAGTTTTCAGATGTAATAATATATTATTAATAATATTATATTATAATATTGTTTTATATTATATTAGACACGTAGAATATGTGTTGACATTTAAAGGCCATTACGTCCTCTCGAGATGCATGTAGGTTATTTATAACAACTCCAGATAAAGATCTATTGCCAAACTTGTCCCTCGGCGTTTATGAGAACACAAGGTCGAAATGAACCAACATCCCTGTGCCAATGTTATTACTTTTTAGAAATATATGTATATATTTTATTGGTAAGAAAGTCACCATAACGGAGAATCGGCGAATTTCAACTACCGGAGTTGAGCAGCGAAACAAGAGGCCTTAATATAACGGTGAATTGGAGCTTGCACAAAAATCTTTATCGGGCGCCGATAACCAACTGGTATTAAACATCCTAGCATATACATTTTTAAAATCAATCTCAAGTATTCCTTCTTAGGTTTATGTGCGCTGCCATTGCAGATATAGTTTTTGTGTCAATTTATTCATGTTCTTAAAGGTTGTCCGATTTCCCCCAAAATAAATACCACATCGGCATTTTTGCACAGCTGATGCAAATGACTAAAGTATAGGTGCAATACGGTTTATATAGGTTTATTTTATACTGAATATATTGGTTAGGCCTGTAATGGTGGTATATGCGTTGATGAAATTGTAAAATCTATGACTATGTTTTCTACATGCTTCTGTTCTGTTGTGGTTGGTTTGCAAGTTTGGAAGTGACCAGTAGTAATATGAAGTAAGGTGGTTGACGGAATGATATAGTTGGTTTATCTTTCAATACTTCTTAAAAGTGGTGCTCAAAGTTGATTGAAGTTTAACACCATGGACAAAGATATACTGCTTATATGAAGGCGACGTATTTCAGTGTTAAATATCATAAAATGTTACGTGCTCGCTCTGTAGGAAAAGTAATGTTCAGATTAGGAATCCAGATTTGAGTAACTTAAAATATATTGAACTTTAATAGCCATATGGCACGTTTGCTAGAAATAATAGTACTTACCAAGGTTAAGCAAATGACTAAATGAGATTTCAGTTGCACTGCAGCTCTCACAATTTTTGATGGAAAAACGAAAAATGTGTCTGCGCAGTGTGGAGCGTTGTCCATTTTCGGCAGTATGTCTGCTTTGTGTTTTTCCTTCGTTTGTCTCTCATTTTTGTTTTAAATCTTAAGTTGGCAATAAAAAAAATAAAAATAAAAAAACCCCAACTAGAATAAAAATCCATATGAATGGAGTTGTGCTTGAATTACATCGGCAGCTGGCTCGGGACAAGTCAGAAACGTGTAACGTTAACCAAGGCATTATGTTTGTTTCATTAGGGTTTAACGTTGTACTCAAGGGTATTTCACTTATATGACGACGGATTGTCCACTTCACACTGTTCCTTGTCCTTGTGGTGGAAAACCGAGAGGAAACACCGTAAAAACCACCCCCGCGATTGCCGGAGCCACATCTTGTGACTCACTCTTATACCTGAGGGTCGACAGACGGACTCGATTCTGTGAACGGTAAATCGAAGTAGGCGTTAGAAAGCGCACTCGCTAACCACTACGCCGGCCCCCCCAAGGCATTATGAAGAAGGATTTGTAAAAATACAAGCGCAGCGTTTGTTTTATTGAAGTCGGACACGAAAAATTTGACAGGAGAATAAAACCCTAATGAATAGTTTCGATAAATCTGTATTCATTTACAGACTTTGACCTAGATATGTTGAAATTAATTCTCCTGGAGTTTTCTTGAAACAGATGTTGGGATATAAACAGATTTAGTGGTTCATTTGGTACAGAATTACAAAGCAATTAATTAAAAAAGCTGTTGTTATCCAGGCTTGTTTGTCACAAATTGAATAAAGTTCAGTTAGTACGAGTGACACATAATCCACATGTCATTTGAACACAGATACGATTTGGGTTTTATGCGGCGTTTTGCCTTTGATGTAGACTAATTATCTGTTTAGTTGGATTTTAACAACCTTCGCAAAAAAGATCGCCAAATTGTAGTAATTGGGTTCAAAGTCTGTTGTTTCCCTCCAATCGCTACCTTATTAGAATAGCTGTAATAAATATCAATTTAGTTCGGACTCCTAAAACGTTACAGTTTGTAGTACAGCAATCGATTTTAGCGTTGAATACTGGATTACTGCAATCAAGTAATATGCAACCAATCGATCAATCAATTGAACTGTTTCAAGTTGTGCAAAGCTATCGTTCAGCGCAGATGCATGTTAACGGTTTCAAGAACAACTCAGGTACAGTTAACCCTCTGACTAAAGGCCACTTTGTTCGAAGAATATAGGTCATGCCATTAGTTAGCAGTGAGGAAGGACTTATTTTTGTACAAAGCTAAACACGTAATATTTTATCGTTGTCAATTATTAGTGAAATGCCATGGAGCTTGGTGCAAAATGCCGATCAATCAATCGACCCATACAGCAATCGTATATCAATTAACCAATCAAGTCAAGTTTAACAAAGCTGTTACTTTCTCGGCCAAAGTTATTGTTCAAGAGAACCAGTTGCCCTCTGGCTAAGGGCAGTTTGTTTGGTTATTTTATCAATCCGATCGTCATAAAGTGGGCGCGGAAGAAGCACTAACTTTCGATAAAATGAAATAGTTTATGTTGTTGCTGTTGTCAATTACAGTAAGTGTTATCCGCCGTCAGATAAATGAAATAGCATTGAGCCTTCCACGGCTAAGGACAATTTGTTTAGAGAGTAACAGTACTCTCCTGACTAGCACTAGAGGAGGATTTATTATCTTACAATGTGAAACAGTTCACATTGTATCGATGTGCTTTACTGTTGCGCTGTCGTATAACGAAATAACATTGAGCACAAACAATCAGTGACCCTTGTTCTACTTTACATAGCTGTCAATCTGCCAGGTTAACGGTTAACGTCTTGAAAAACAATCCTTAGCCCAACTGTTCTCCTGCAAATGATAGTTTGTTTAGAGAATAACAAAGTTGTCTGTAATGTGCGCTGCAAAAGGATTTCATTTTCATGCATAGAAGATACTGGACATTTTATCCTTGTGCTGTCGTCTATTATTATACAAGTTACTGTCCTTTTCATTTAATTTAAATTTTTAAACTTAGACGTCGATATCCCTATACTTGTTCAGGAAAATTTCAAAAAGGTGCATGAACATCTCAAATCTTCAAAATAAAATAAAATAAAATACAACTTATTGGAATCGAGACAAATGTTTCCTTTTACACCACAATGTGTACAGTTTTTTTGTTTTAACTTTTGGGGGAAATTTTCGGAAGATTAGCTAATGATAAGCACAGATTCCTTAGATTTGGAGATGTTTGACTGATATTTTAAAAAGATGTTGATTGAACATAATTTGTAATGGGCCGCCAGGGCATGATAGCGATAACTTCCGTAACCACATCGCTTTGTACAAATTGTTTGTCGAGGTCGGCATACTGCGTATCTCCCAGTCGGCGGTCCTCTAAAGTTACCTAGTTTACACCGATCCCGGAGAAAGTACTAGATCCAAAAAGAAAAATTTGTTCACATCTCATTCCCAAAGTGGAACATCGGTTAGGTGCATTGGAGACGCATTGCTGAAACAGCTGTTCGACAGAGTGGTCAAGCTTGCTGTCAAACTGTCAAAACAAATGAATACTTGATTTATGCCCGGTGCTTTTTTATGTGCTAATACTCCGGATTTGACGAGTGTTTATGACCATTCGGAACAAAGGCAGATTTTACAGATCTTGCAGTTTCTCAGGTCGTGTGCTAAAATAAGTTTATACGTGTATCATTTTCACGCAGTACCGCAAATATACCTTTTACAAATACTGCCGAAAAAAAAAACAATGGTCAAACTCATACAGTAGTATCTTCTTTATTTTGAATAATTATGACGCGATTGTAAGGATTATTTATATAATCTATTGAATTGCGTTAATAACTCGTTGAACACAGATTTGCCTTCGACATACCCATTCATACCTGCATTTCAAAGAGTTGCAAGCATCGCTAAATGAAAAAATCAAACCAAACCAAAACCTCTAAACTGTGAATGCATAGTACTTAAAGTCTGTGTAACCCATAGTTCCTGATTGCGACACGTATGATGTGATCCTGACAGATAGTTGAATGTCTGCCCCGACTGACAATCGATCATCAATGGGAACGGGGTGTTAAACAAACCAGACAGAAGTTATCTGAAATGAAGTTCTTGGTTACCCAGCCTTGTAATCAGTTGATCAATTGACAAGTTTCGACCACTTTGCAAATATCCGCTTTTTCATCAAGTCACCAGCTAAACCAGAGCCTTTTCAACAAGGATCAGGAAAGGTTTATTGTGATTTTGTGAGCAGTCTTTGGTATACCAGATACACATATCAAACTTATACTGGATGCTGAAGTAAACTAAAGTAAACATCGTTTCAAACATCAGGCTTTCGCAACAAGCGTAGAACCTAGCATTCTTTAACAAGCACGGTTCCTACTTGGATTTGGACATGCGGTATTCGTAAATGATTTAATGACGACAATCGACGTGCACACTAACGCTGATTAGAATAAACGAGACAGTGCTAAGTCTGACACTAAAAGACGTCTGTTAACTGATTAAGGCTGCTTCTCAACCACTCATTGGTTTTACACTCGTGGACTCATTCAGTAAACTGTCCAATAATAGCTTTCGACGTGTCACAGATATAACAGAAGAGTCACGAGTGTACAAATCAGCGGTTAACATTGTTCTCCTGTCTCTTCTCCACAATATGTCTACTGTGTATGTAGGTTATGTGTAAGTCTCCGTACCGTACTTCCATAAATTAATTTCACCATTTCAAAGTTAGGTCAGAGAAACTCGAAAGAAAACGTTTGTGTTAGTGAAGAGTGGACAGATATTCTGAGTCGCTTGAAAAGGATGACGTGCAACTATTCCGTATTCCTCCATTGAACATAGTATACTATATAGCTGCTTTTATCAACCAATGCATAAGTGATTGATTAATGTTTTACTCTATGTTTAAGAGTATTTCACTTATTTAACGGCGGTATATTCCAATAAAAATGTCAATATCAATTGGTTTGATAAAGTTGGAAAGATATTCTTCATCCAGTGCCAAATAAAACAGCGCCATTTCATTTATGATCTTTTGAATAATAATGCCAAGAACAACATACCTGTACTAAATGCCAAACCCTATCAAATACAGATTTTTATATTTCATAGTCTGTTTCATTTACACAACGTTGTGAGAATTGTAATAGTTTATTTGTTTTATTGCCTAGCTATTTTCTCTTGTATCATGTTTCAATTAGTAAGTCACAGATGGTTGGTGGGAGCTTCATGTTGCCCTGATGCTCTCAGAGCTATAGGGGAACAGGAAGCCGATCTGTTTGTGGTGTCCATGTTGTGCTCTAGTATTGTCCTGTATTTGTCCCGTCTAGTCTTTGTTTGTTGTCATTTGTGTCGAGGGTGGTTTCCTTCGCCCATTTGGCTGGCACGTCGTCATATAAGTGAACTACCATTGAGTATGACGTTAAATCCCAATCAAACAAACAAACATCAATTAGTAAGTCTGCACATGGATACTCAAACTGGTGCATTTCACTATTGAGATACAACTTAGCATTTGTTTGGTTGTTCATGGCCGCTAAGCCTTTATGCACATATGCTCTGTCAAAAAAGAAACGCATAGGTGAAATGTCACAAGGAAAGTGTTGAATTTTTTTAAAATATCGTTTCTTGTGTAAAATGGCCATGGATGATTATGTTTCTAAATGCTTCTGGAATGGGACAACATGGCTAACTACACTGATAAAAAAATTAACACACGTTGTGGCGCGTTTCTGTGGAAATTCGTGTTAAGCGACATGAAATATTAAGATTTTGACGCATACAAATGAAACTTGGGGAAAATACTGGGGTGCAATTCTGGCAGTGATGTGCCTTTTCCATTTCACTGTACACGAGTTACAACATGCCGAGACTTAACCTTGCGAATCGAAACATTGCGATTGGCCGCCTCCAG
>JAVFBX010217459.1:0-11570 GCA_034783855.1 Mopalia kennerleyi | reverse complement strand
CCCCCCCCCCCCCCCGACGGAATAAGCAATGGTTAGAAATGAAAAGAGGAACCACATTCACATGAACTATTTCTTTTCGTTGTAAAGTATGTTGACTTCATAGTAGGCCAATACACTCTTAGAAATATATGGCTCTTATGAAACCCTTTAAGATACTTCGCTCTAGGCTCTGGTGGAACCCTTTATGGTTCTGCATGGAACCCTCACAGCAACCGTTCCAAGTATTTCTCACGAGGTTTCTTCCTATATCAATGAACCGTTTTTGCCGTTATGGTTACGTCCTGAAGCTTCATGTTGTTATTGTAATATTCAGTCATAATAAATAATAAGTGGGAGTTTCACTTATACTAATTAATTGTGAGTACATTCGCCTCCCTCGAATACACTCTATTTTATAACGACTGCTTTTGAAATGTGTATTATATTTGACAGGAAAAAGATTTGATTATCGGAGCTTTGGGATTTCAAGCAGAACGCACATCAGTGATGGACTTTTCTATTCCGTTTCAACACATAGATGTAACGATGTGGGTTCTCAATCCTCGATTGCGGAGTCAAGTCTGGTTGGCGCTATTTGACATGGTGGACTTTCCCGTGATTGGTTTACTGATGGCATCTATTTGCATCTTGGCCTTGCTGTCAACGGCGGCGGCCAAAATAAGAAAACATTCCGTTCAGTTTGAAAGCAAATTTCAGGCGAAAGTGTTTGAATTATTCGGAGCTACTTTAAGTCAAGGTATGGCTTCTTAGAGGTGATTCTTAGACCCACTCCATAAAATATCTGCGAACATCTTCTACATTTCGGTGACGCCCTTGGTTTATTTAGTTATTCGTCAAATCTGTAAGTTGCTTATCTATAGTCCATCAGCTAATTAGTGCTTTACTCAAATGAAAAACATTTTTGCCTCCAACGAGAGTTTTTGTCTGATTGGTGTTTATTGCCATAATTAAGGTTATTTCGTGCAATCCCAATGGGTGGAGGAAACCACACTCGACACGACTGACAACACAGGGCATAATACAAAGACATCACAAACAGATCGCGTTTTGGTTTAGCGAGAGTAATAGTCTTATTAATTTAAGACGATTTTCTTTATTTTTTTCCATCCATTCCAGGTTCACGGTCACCAACATTAACCTTAACCGGAAATACAATCATCGCCGTCTGGTGGCTGTTTTCTGTCGTGTTTTCCATCACATACAGCGCTGTACTGATTGCGTCATTGAGTGCTAATTCTACCAACCTGCCTTTCAACTCTGCAGCAACTATGCATAAACAAACGGAGTATAAATACGGAGTTTTTGGTGAAGGAACTGAACAAATGTATTTGCAGGTACATTGTTTTTATTGTTTTGGTGGCAAATTTACATTGCTGATATTCAACATTTACCAAACGTATCAGCATGGTTTATACCGGTATATTGTACCGCGTTTCGACTCCTCCATATTTTTGTGTTATGTTTCTCGCGATATTTAGGCCAGCAAATTGAAAACATTAAAACACCGTTCGGTTCATTCAGCAGTTTCAGGGATTTTTTGACATTCTTAAAAATATAATAAATAGTGTAGAGGACTGCGGGCCACATGGCAGTTTATAGACTGGTAGACTATAGTCACCCTCAATAAGGAATACGTGCCTCAGTTTCGATTCGGTCCGTATCACTTTATGTGGTTGAGTGACCAGTCCATTAACTGCCATATGACCCACAGTCCTCTACAATATTTATTATATTATACAGAATTTTCAAACGATTACACAAAAGCTAACTTGAATCACACACAAAAGATACTATTGTACATCGACATGGGATAGATGAGCAGAAGAGGATTTGAGATTTGGATTGGAGGTTATGTTGGTAACATATGATGCACACATGTTACAACAGGAAACGTATTTCTCCAACATAAAACGTGACACTTTTTGGACAACTATTTAATTGACTATAATTGTTGGCTAAACACTAACATTTCCAATATATGCTGTTAATCGAAGTTAAAGTAATAGGCTTACATTCGTTTTATACCATCAATGCAATGGGTCTACTCCTATCTTGAAACCGAGCTCATGTTTGCTTTATACAGTTCTAGCTGCAGCTTAGAGTCCGATGAAATCTGGACCTGTTTTCCATTCAGAGTTTGTCACGTTTAATGTTGTGTGTATTCACTGGATTGTGAACACAAAACGTTTAGATCATTTATATTTCATGCGAAATGAATTTTGAAATAACTTTGGATTTCCGTGTACTTACACATTGTATAATCACATCAGAGTTGCACATACTATCTTTGTACATTAATAAACAAATCTGATTTGTACATACTATCTTTGTCCATTGTATAAACATATCTGGTTTGTATATACTCTATTTGTACATTGTATAAACAGATTAGAGTTGCACATACTATCTTTGCATATTGTATAAACAGATCTAATTTGTACATACTATATTCGCACATTGTATAAACAGATCTGATTTGTACATATTATATTTGCACATTGTATAAACAGATCTGATTTGTACATAATATATTTGCACATTGTATAAACAGATCTGATTTATACATACTATATTAGTAAATTGTATAAACAGATCAGATTTTTACACAGATGAGGCCACTTGGATATTATCACATTCGACATCTCTCAATACCCTATTCACTATATCAAACAGATTTATCTACCTATCGCCCTTATGTTATATTGCCAGAGCCACATCGTGTAATTCACTCACATAGTTGATAGTCGAAAGGCGGACTCGGTCCTGTTAACGGTACAAGGAAGTAGAATAAGTAATCGCCCAAGGTAACCACTAAGCCACGTCTAGCGATGGATACGAATCGGATCCAGACTATACTAACAAAAACCACATGAAGCTTCAACCCACCAGCTGGATTTTCTTTTATGGGTATACCTCCGCAGTTCCATTTAGAAGTGATGATTTCATTATAACCCGAAACTGTTACGTTTTACTGTTCATCTCTATTGAATATGTTGGCCTCATATAAAAATCGGCAATATAGAGTAAAGGGAAACGTGTGCTAACTTCACGGACATACGACAATGAATTCGTTCGATATTTTTACGCCTATAGTTTTTATCGTATATGCGGCGTCTCATTTTCGTATTTTTTAAAAAAAATTTCTACCCTGCCCGAAATGGATTTCTACCCGTCCCGAAATTCCTTTCCACCCGGCACGAAATTAATTGATACACGACCCGAAATTAGTTTTCGCCCACCCCGAAATTCATTTCTACCCGGCCCAATATTCATTGCTACTCGGCCCGAAATTAATTTATACGCGGCCCGAAATTCATTATACCCGCCCCGAAATTCATTTCCACTCGTCCGAACATTATAGTTCCATGAACGCCACTTGCACGCCGCAATACGAGTGAAATAACCCTTAGAAGTGGGCGAAGGTGGTTTCTTTCGGCCATTGACATGGCACGCCATTAAGTGAAATATGATTTACTACGGCGTTAAACCCAAATCAAACAAACACTCAATAGCAATATAGGCCTACTGAACGTCAGGAATATCAGTTGCTTCGCTCTCTAATGGTGCCATGTATGCGTCTTTCAGAGCAAGTAAAAAAGTTAAAAAAAGATATGTTGAAATGTATTTCGGGCCGGGTGAAAATGATTTTTGGGGCAGATAGAAATGAATTTCGGGACGGGTGGAAATGAATTTCGGGGAAGGTAGAAATGAATTTCGGTGCGGGTGGAAATGAATTTCGGGGCGGGTAGAAATGAATTTCGGGCCGGGTGGAAATTAATTTCGGGGCGGGTAGAAATGAATTTCCGGCTGGGTTGAAAACAATTTCGGGACGGGTAGAAATGAGTTTCGAGCCGTCTATATAAATTAATTTTTGGGGCAAATATGCAAGGAACCGTGTGAAGTGGCGAATCCGTTGTCATTTAAGTGAAGTACCATTGAGAACGACGTTTAACCCCACTCAAACAAACAAACATACAAATCCAAATCTATACCTAAAATCTGACCATTTCTGTTGTCAGCATATAACAAATAACAGCGACTTTAAGAAGGTCTGGGAGGGAATTTCATCGGCTGCTGCAGACGACCCGGACCTTCTGAGTACAGATTACCGGAAGCACATCAATCGTCTGTTCAGTGAAAAATATGTCTTTATCGGCGTAGAACTTCCATGGGACAGCCCTAGTAAACATATGGGCGACACAGTGGTGAACTTTGGGGATGTCTTCTTCAGCAAAAATGTTTGTTTAGGTCTTCAGAAAAATTCGCGATACACGAACGCTGTGTCACATGGGTAAGGATGCTGTGTTATGCCTAGTCTGTATAAAAACGATGTGTTGCTGAATTATCTTCACTGTCTTTCCAGACAATTATAAAATATGTGTTCAATATAAGCTGATCAAATTCTTTTATAATAGTGGTTAATGTTTGTATTGAGTGACATGTTGTTTGTGTGTGGCGAATTCAATGGATAAGTACAGTTACTCTTTCTCGTATACACATACGCGACATTTAAAAAAATGCTTCATTTGGATATGCCAAGATAATTGAGATTTTCATCATGTTCTGGAAACATTTTCGGAAGCTGTTGTACGGACTGTTGTAATCTAGTAAAGGGTATCTCACACTTTTTTCGCCTAGTTCTCTCTTTAAAGCAATTTTCCTAAAATTAATGAAGAAAATTGGACTTTCTGCTTTAAAGCTATACACTTGCAAAGAAGTGAATCACAATGTATAAACTTAAAATTAACCGACTGGAAGTGTAATATAATTTTTCACTTAAAGCAGTACATAAAACAGAATGTTCTAATAAAGAAATTAAAAAAAAAATGGGCAATTTTGATCCTCAAAAAGGTTACGAAAAAGTTCCACACAAGTTAAGAACAATTCCAGATGAAAGGTGTTATGGAATTGTTCCTTAACTTTGTTAAGTAATGTTTTTACAGTGCGGACGCTGGTTATCTTAGCATCAAGCGATCAAGTGTCTGCCCGGACAAATCCTGCACTGATCTTCCCGATCACTTACCCAGCTTGTTTGCTACAGCCGCACATAGAAATAAAGAGTGCCAGAAACTCGATCAGCTTACATGATGACTGTATTGATTTTCTGTCATTGTCACAGTAATTTTATGTATATAATTACAGGTTAGGAACTTTACTGGAATATGGGGTAGTCAGCAGACTTGCGAGGAAATGGTGGTCATCGAAGAAGAATAGAGCTATGGAACTAAATGACGTCACAGCCATTCCTCTTAACAAAATATCTGGGGTATTTTTCACTGTGGGTGTTGGACTGGCCCTTTCAAGCTTTGTCCTGTCGTTGGAGATAATCTTTAGATATCTGCGCCTCTCTCTGAAAAACAAATAACAAGCGATTTAAATGTTTAAAACTAGTTCGAGTGTATGATTTTTGTTTTGGTTGAATAGTATATAGATCTGGGAATAATACTTGATTCTTCATTACACCAGAGGCAAGATAATTAAATCTCTCGTATATTCAATATCCGTCCACCACAAAGTCGTTTCCAGAGCGTATCTTGGGAACCATGCAATCGTTGACAACAAAATGTGTTTTTTAATTGTTAAAATGTGTACTAAATTGTTAAATTATGTAATAAATTGTGTAAATTATGCTTTAATCAAGGTTGTATCGTTCTGGAAACAGATTGATTTGATCCTGTAGTCATCTGCTAGTTGTAAAGAATACCACACATGTACATGCATTGGGCGGTATGTTCACAGAACAGTCAAATTTGCTAACTTCCTAACCCACCTTGTCCGGACCTATAGTCGCTTTGTCTTTATTCACTTCGGACAGTCGGACGTCTGATGAGTTCCGAAACTCGATCACGAGACCATATAGACCGAGTTTTGACAAATTACGTGATTTCCAATCTTCAGTATATTCAAGCCCTACAGATAGTCTGCATAATAAATAGAACTATTTGACAGTTAAACATTACAGTTTATAATCTAAAAAAGTTGCTCATCTAGTGTACACCTTATCAGCACACCTCTCTTGCATTTAAATGATTTTCATCCACTCCTGCGAGTACCATCTTTAAATTTCATTTTTGATTGGAAAGTGGGAAATTAAATCATAAAACTAATTTAACAGAAGAAGGGCATGTCTTTTTTCGTTGGCCGCGACCCAGATCCTGATCATCGAGAAGATTCTTGGTTGAGAATAGGATGCCACATGGTCAACTGTCAAAAAGCCTAACTAGGTCAGTTTGGTTCAATGTTCACCCTGTCCAGTGGTCAGACTGACCTGATCTGATCGCTCGACAAATGGAATTCCGATTTATCCAGAAAGAGATTTGCCCAGATTAAGGTGGTTCAGTGGCCAGAAGTTTGGCCATTGCAAATAGCAAATAGACAAACCGGTCTGTTACTACGCATTTATTAAGACCATAGCGGTTTTGGTTCGTAAAACCACTCAAATGTTCCAACTGCAGGGGTACACACACTGCCACGAAGAAAAAAATACTAGGAAAATTAAACAAATATATATAAAAGATTAGAGCAGAAAAGAACTACTTGCCACGAGGCACGCTGTTTGTTTTCTGTCTGGAACAGTTGTCATTTACATGTTTATTTCAAGCTGTGTTTTCAGTGCTGTCATTGGCCAGAAATAGATTCAGGTACCTTTCAGTCAAATCTTCCAATGTAAACAAGTTAGCGTGTATATTCTAGAAGCCCTATATTAACCAATCTTTGTTTACATCCTGAATTTTCTAGAAACTCAAGTGACCAAGTTATCACCGGTCAGTAACTTGTTTACTCGTAGTTTGTACGAAAATAATCCAGACTAGTTCTGGTAGCTTCTCTTATGTTGAGGAAATTGTTTTGAAATCATTTGATTGGTAAAAATTAGGTATTCCAGAGTGTTCTATGTGACAATTTGTAAAATGATATCTGTATAAGTGAGATAGAGTGTATGATTTTTGATCAGTCACACGCCAGTCACTACTCAGTCTAACGAGTGATGATGTTTTATTGCTGTAGACTTCGACGAAGTTGCATATTGTCATAACAGACCAGTTTATGAAGTCAACGCACTTCGACTCAACTATTAGACAGGTCGATATATATGCTGATCCATTGTTTGCTACGTGTAAGTGACTTTATATTTGCCTTATGTTGTTATTGTCTCTTACCTTGTATTTCTTAAAGTATTTCTGCCATTTTATACGTTACTTTATAACACTGCTGTCCTTGTTGTTATTTTACAATAAATATTGTAAATAAATAAAATCGCTGATTTTTTCTGTCTGTTTAGTTTCTATCGTAAAACAGTCTGTCAAGACTGCATATGCCAATGAGAGCTAATCAATGCCAAGTATACATTGAAACACAGATATTTCTTACTTTCCATAATGATGTTACCAAATCAAATTTAATTCAGGAAAAATCAACAAAACATAATCTACCTAAATCACATTCATGATATGCCACTCCGATATCAAATCCATCATCTACCGTGTTATTTCCCAAGGGAGATAATAAAGTGCTACGAAAGGCAAACAAAATCTTGCAACAACAAAAAAACAAAAAAACGAATCACAAGCGGGCCGTCACTGTAAGGCCAACCGGGAAACTTTTCAAACTTGACCAGACCATAGCCACTACAAAGGAAAAGAGGGTTTACTCTTTTTCTACCAAGCCAACAACGTTGAAGTCTCTGGATTTAGTTGATTCAAGTGGAAGCCGCTTTCTGTCTTAACGGGACTTTTCATATCACGCCTCAGTTTACTATCACTTCCCTCCATAATGGAGACAATGATTCAAGAAAATGTCTAGGTTCTGAATGTTATTATTACAGCTACGTCTGCTACATCATGTGACCCATCAGCTATATGCCTTGATCTGTTTGGTGTTTAACGTCGTACGCTAGGGTTTTTTCCAACTTATATGACGACGGATTGTCCATTTCATACAGTTCCTTGTTTAAAATACGCTGGGAACCCGAGGAGAAACCGAAGCTGTGGATAAGGCTACCTGCGGCACCAAACAATCTTATTTATAGTCGTTTTAATTTGTTGGGGTAAGGTTTACACTTCGTTCCATTTAGATTTTCCTAAATTCTGCAACCAAACTTGAAACATTATTAGGAGGGACAAATATAGAAATAACACACTCTGGTGTAAATGATGTCGCCTTTGAAAAACCTGCAAAGCGTCAAGACAATTAAGAAATCTTGTCGGAAACTCCATGCATGAAATATATCGCCAACTGATGACCTTTATATTTTGAATGTGTGAGACTATATATACTTAATTATCTCCCTTGGATAATAACTAACTTTTTTTGATACCCCCGCAAGATATTTGTGGGGATATCTTAAATACGTGTCGTCCGTCCGTCTGTCTATCCGTCCGTCTCCACTCTACCTCCTGGCATATTTCGAGCTCCATCTCCAAAAGCACTCAATGTATCGAGCTGAAATTTATTTTATTTATCAGCTGACATATTGAGACCGTGAACTGTCATGGTGCTATTCATGTTAGATTCTTGGTAGACAACACACTTGTCATGCACTCCGGTGACAACCCTCGAATCATCACGTTCAACTTGACACCTAACGTAGATGACGCTGCTCACATCCGCTCCTTAGTACTTCATAACGTACCATCCTTACTTATCATGTATTCAGGAGCCACCACTAGCTCCTTAGTACTACATAACGCATAATCCTTACCTATCATGTCCTTAGGGAACACCCCCCGCTCCTTACTGTTGAATATCGTACACTCCTTCTTTGTATGTAATGAAATATTACTGCATAAATAGCAGTCCGGAGCCAAATCGGCTCCGAACTACTATTTATGTACAAAACAATTAGTACTTGATAACGTACAACCCTCCCTTATTATGTAATAGCAAATGTGACTCGAATTGCTCTTTCTATACTACTCGTCACCAAGTGTTATATCCATCGGTAAACGAGCTTCTCTTCCAACCATGAGAAAAATGCTGGGTATCCGGAAATTATACGCACGTGGTTTTGTAAGCCAACGTTAATTCGGGTATGTGCTCGCGCAGGTGTTTTTTTCTATCAACAGGAAAGCCCTTAACATGTCATGCATGGTACGATTCCAGCGTTCACAACTCCCCGTACCTTGAGAGTGGTACGGTGCTGTGTGATTTTTTTTACAAATCAAACCCAGAGGTACAACCTTCTCCAGAGAGCAGCACGCCTACCGACCTGGAGAAGAAGACGAATGAGGACGAAATGAGGGAGTAGACGAGCTGGTGAGCCATTACTCCCTACCCACGAACCTCTTCAACCGCCTAGTGCTTCTACGGCTAAACAACCCCAACCCTGTGAAGAGGTGCTGGAAGTACCACACCAACCCTTTGAAAAACCGGGCCAACCATTACAGCGTCCGGTAAAACCTCCAGAGTAATTACCGTACCTCTTGACAACTCACCCGGCGTCCTTAAATGCAGATGGGAGAGAGCCATCCAATCGACGTCTAACCCGAGGTAGCGGACGTGTAGCTGTCCTATACCGCCAGCACTGGGACATTATACGTCAGCACTTTCATCGTGGGCGGCGTATCCAGGACAAGTATAATTTCCGGTTCAACGGAGTCCTGGATCGATTCATACGAGCCACTTATGAAGACCAGCCTTCAAGTTAAACTTTGCCTACGGACATATCTTGCGGCATCGTGAAACCAGTATTACCAGTAGGTTCGGTATTATTACCCCAGCATCAACAACACCCTAGTGATACCCAGCCCACATTTAATACAGAACAGGATGCGTTAACAGTGCTTGTGGAGAAAAATACTACCTACATGACGCAAGATGCGATGACCTGGAGTCTAATACCGACTCGACAGCAGCGGTCTGTACTGTCTAATCAGCGGCTCCCACGGACCATACAAGGACAACCTCTGCTTCTTTCGCTCTCTGGTTATTCGCCTAGATGCAGCACCACTGAAAGACTGCGACAACCAAGCACAGCGCTACTTCCAGATGTACTTGACCGATGTTGGGATGGAGGTCAAACACTTGCGTGGGTACCCCCCAGTCACCTAGACCGTGCGGAGACGTTATTCCACCGCAACATTGCAGTCTTCGAACGGTGACGTCTCGTTTCGCCTACTTCTTTTGTTTCGAATTAGAAATGGCAAGTAGGCGAAACGAGACTGGACAAGGTGTGAAAAATATTACACAATAGAGGGATTAATGGGATTAAGTCACAGGGGTTTACCGGATTAAGGTAACTTTAGACACAGGAGTTCTTTTGATTTTTATTCACCACAGTTATAGTCAGAAGTAATGCATAGACACGTAAATATAACACAAATATATACAAATATAAACCCTTCGAACTCACGCATGAGGACCAAGCTCGACACGCTGTCTGCACAATGACCCTAAACCTCCACCAATGCCACTTCAATTATGTGGACGCTCACCAGTACTAGTGCGGTTAGAACTTTAATCGTTCCTATCATATACACCACCACGCGAAATCATGTGACGTGTATCAAAGAAGAAGTAACCTGGTGGTGTGTTTCACAACACCCCTACGCTATTTGACGACCTGATCGAGAAAGGTATCTCTATATCCCATGACGACGTCTTGTTTTTCGCAGCATACCTACAGCCCTTAGAGACTGGCGCCTCCACCACCAGTAACACCGTTTGTGTCGATCAACATATTCGGATGAGCGTCAGTGTCAACTCCAATGTAACTGGCTACCAGCAACCTAGATGTTTTGTCTCCGACGTTGACCCCTACGAGTTGATTGGGACTTTCACGAGTACCTCAACGAGATCAGCGCTATGCTGTTAAAGTTCGAGAGCGTGTTAGACTCCCGTATTCCAAACCAAATACCAGGTCATCCTAAACTTAAGCCACCCCTGTATGCCGAGGTGTTGAAGAACAAACTGTTGAACTACCTGTCACAATTTTCCGTCCAAGGGTTCAACACAGGGCGGTATGACTTTAACATGGTGAAGCGTTACAGGTGTCCGCACGTTGAAGTACGTGATTAAAAAAAACAACAGAGCCACACACGTGTAAGACGACCCTGAAAGATTTCTTCGTGTGGTACAACAACCTCGATGTCGATCGGTTCGTGGAAGCCGCAGATAAAGTGGCCACCTTCTATCGTGACCTAGAAGGTGCATCGACTCTTGGTCCACAGACGTCTGGGGGTGGTTAAAATATCATTCGATCTGTGTTGCTAAAGCGATTGTGGTCAAGCTTTTCACATCGCTTATACGTAGGACTATTAGGACATTTCGTTTGTTTCCTAAAACAACCCCATTGGCAAAGCACGCCGCTGGGGCTTAGCGTGTGGTGTTGTCGTCTGTTAGATTGTATTTCGAACAGTGTGTTAATAAAAACAAGAGATCCATGAATGGATCTTGACGCTCACACTGTTAAGATATTTTGAAGGGAAGGACCAAAGAGGGGACAGATTCATGAATTGATTTTCTGTCTTGTGTCTAATCAAGTATTGTTTAATTGTCCATGTCATGTTCACCCATACAGCCAATAGGGATTTTGTGAGTTTGCTAGATTTTGAAGATTTATAAGTGTTGTCTAA
>JAVFBX010217448.1:0-11572 GCA_034783855.1 Mopalia kennerleyi | reverse complement strand
GCCGAGGCCAGCATTGATTCCCTGGGTTAGCCTGTCAGCGTATGCCGTTGCGTATCCCTCTTATATATTAGTCCCAGCTATTACATAATTAAAAAGGGCTATGCGCGGAATCAAGTAGCCTACTTATTGTTTAAAACATAAATAGTGGAGAGGAGTCCATTTGGCTCTTATTTTTTATTTATGTAGATATATTTTATTATACATACAAAGAAGAAATGTACATTATTCAGTAGTAAGGGACGGCAGCCTGTACGTACATGCATGATTTGTAGGGCCTAAGGGTTGTAGGTTATTTAGTATTAAGGTGCGGAAAGAGCAGCGCCCTAGCTACGTGACTTCACAGGCTGCATGTTATGGCAGTTTCTGGGCGTTAACTCTGTTGCCTAAAGAAAGGGGATGCAAGTCATATATAAGAGTACGGAGAATGGGTGTCTTGAGTCTGCGCTTTAAAAAAGGTGTTGATGGATTGAATTATTAAACTACATAACATGAAAGGGGGGAAGAGAAGGCTTTAAGGTTTGTGGTTGGTGGAATGAAGGTGTGACTTCCCGTGATGTTTTGTGCGATGTGCATTTGGGTTAGAATTTGCTATTACATCATAAGGAAGGGTTGTTACTAATCCTGTAGGGCGAAGCGGATGGGTAACAGCGCACTACTGAATACGGAAGGGTTTACTCTAGTACCGTCATGGGGTGTTGTGGGTGTCTCCCAGTGATGCTTTGCGCGCGGTGGACTCTCGCTAGGGTGACGAAATTTGACATGGAGTGCTATATAGGGGTTATCGCCTTAAAAGTGGATCACCCTAACTAGCATGGCCGTCACAGCATGTCATTCTCGGACGAGACTCCTCGTGTCTGTCACAACCGTACCGCATAAAGCGGCGGCGGCGTAGCCTAATATCCCGCAGGGGTGGGCCATGGCAGCGGGGTGACCTTTCCAATTGCTCACCTGACCGCCCGCCAGTATGTGCCATGAAGGAGTCGTGCGGCGTTACGACAGCGTTCTGCGTTCTTCGGCGTCGTGGGGCGGACTGCGCGGCGTCGATGGCGTCCAAGGCACATGCAGGAGGCGTACCTACGTCGTGGTCAGACGCCACATATGCCAATTCAGCGTCACTGCAGCGTCGTGCGGCGTCACGACAGCGTTCTGTGGCGTAATGCGGCGTTCTGCGGCGTACGTCACGACGGCGTGAAAGTCACGTACAATACCGTCGAGACTGGGCAATGATTGGTTTCATACTTCTGCTTGATTGAATCCGACATGTGTTAGTAAGTAACCAAACTTTGCTAATGCGTGGTATTATTTACAACCATACAGTGAATGATTCAAGACTCAAATAAATCTGTGTAAGAAATACTTCTTGTAAAACCTTACTTTTCATCAGAGTTCTTAAAATCCGACGGATTCTAAATATATAGCCGCGATAATAATAATAGAAATCTTTGATTATAGATTTAAATAGTATTTTAGTTACCCACCGAATATCTGAGTGATCTATTCGGTGCATTAATCTGAGAGTCTCAACCTGCAAAAAGTTCTCAACGAGAACATGTTGAACCTACGAAAGTGTTATCCGAAAATACTGTTAAGGTCAATTTCTAAAGACAAAAAAATCATAGGTCGAAATAGTCAGCATGACACTAGGTAACCATGGATTTAGCTAGTCATCAATACTCTTACTCATGTTCTAAGGTTGGCACTAAATCTCTTCGAGGTGATACCGCGTTAACCGATATTGCACAAAATTCCTATACATTGAAGACTATACAGGGGAGATAAATCTTTATACATTTTTGTTGTGTGGCTTTCCAGAGGATTGCCTCCCCTGCATCTTCCAGATTGAGTTTTGGGCTTGCAAACAAAAGATTTAGCGACAGTGAGAAAGTTCGACAAAACAATCACCCCCATCGAACGACATTTCTTATGCAGCTTAAAAACAAAGGATCTCACAAAACCTGGAATTTCTACTTTTATCCAGGGAATTTAGCAATGATTAAATCGCAGAGAATATAGTGACTAACTGTTAGTCTTCATTTATTTATAAGCTCAACAGTTTTTGTTTAAAGCCACGAATGAGATTTCGGTCCCTGGGAGTGACCTTTGTTTTTGACCTTTGACATTGACACTTACAAACAAATGTCAACAATTATTTAATATCGTTTTACAGTGACTATCTGCCAGTTGCGAACAACATATATGGGTCTATAATATATACTAGTATACGTTACGCAGACCTTTTAAAGCACAAGTTATCTCAGCAACTCAAGCAGAGTCTCGATTAATTGTGTGTAGTTAAAACAAAAACGTTAACTGTCATTGGCTACAATGAAGAGTTTTCCATGCCAACAAGTTCACGTATAGGCCTACGGTAGGCATATATGACAACAGTTACATTATTTCAAACAGAAGTCAAATCGCAAGACAGCATCAGATCCCGTGTCTGATCTATATATTATGAAAGGTCGTTTATTTATAGAGGTGTTGCCCGCCAGTATTATAGAGTGAGCAGCTCAGGTAGTATTTGTTATTATTTAATAAGGAAGGGCTATGCGTTATCAAGTATTAATTATTTTGTACTTATCAGTAGTGGAGTATATCGATCGATAACCCACTACATGATAAGTAAGGGTTATGCGTTATTATGTACTAAGGAGCAGGGGGTGGCTCCTTAGTACATGGTAAATAAGGGCTGTACGTTATTCAGTAATAATGAGTGGGTGGTGGCTCCTTAGTAGCCTACATAAGTAAGAGCTTTGCGTTATTTAGTACTTAATAGCGGAAGAGAGCAGCGCCCTCTACGCAACGTCACCAGTTGCACCATTCTAAACGTTATTCGCGGACCTACCTCGAGATTTCATGCGGAGATTCCAGCTGTAAGGTGTCACCAAGCCATCTTTTCGCTGATTATCCCCTGTTTTTCGGGATTTTTATTAAAAAAGAATTTACACCATACAATTGCCAAAATTTACTTCACAAAGACTTTGGCGTTGCAAATAATCGAATACGTAAATATTTCAAACAGTAGCGACTGCTGCAGTCATAAGTAGAAACCACAACAATCCCTCAGATATGCATCAACAGCACTACAAAGATGATTGATAAAACCGTCACATATCATGTCGGTACTCGGAACAGTCCGAAGCAGATATCGGCGAGTTTATTGTGCAATATTTTCCTCATTATGGGATAACGCTTTTTTAGTTTGAACAGATTCTAGTTCAAAAAATTTTGCAGGTTCAGTCCGGGAATCGAACGTGTCGACCTGGCCTCAGTCATGCACCGGATCACCAGCAAGAAACTGCGGCCACCTAGACCCCTCAGCCACCCGCTCTTATTCTACGCTCCGAGAATCTGTGCTTGTCAATTTGTCATGTAGAGATTGGATTTCCAAATTTGGAGGTTACTATATATGAGAGAGAGTAATGAACATTTGATAAATTCACCACAATTTGTTGGGTAAAAGTGGATGTTGTAAAACTTCATATTATAATTAAATTGTGGAATGCTAGCGTCAGACAGTATTATTTGAACAGTCCATATCCAAACCTGCTTCAAAAGACAATGAAAATTGGTGTTATTTTATTTTATTTTCACTTTATGACGCCAGGAGACACGTTAGGCGAAATACTGATTGACGTAGTAGCTCATTTGTTCAATATCAAAGTCAATGCATAACATGACCTGATAGGGGCCTATCCGGCTCGGTCATTTACACCGCCTATACCCCGGCATAGTCGGGCATATAACTTCTTCAATCTAGCAAAACTTTTTTTTAAACCGCCGACACAAGACACCCATTCTACGTACTCGTATAAAAGACTTACGTCCTCTTTTTCCAGGCAACGGAGTTAACGCTCAGAACCACGACCATCACGTGCAACCAGTGACGTCACGCAAAGATCCGTTCATTAGTACTAATTAACGTACAGCACTTACTTATCATGTACTAAGAAGCTATCACCTGCTCATAAGTACTGAATAACGTACAGCCCTTACTTATCATGTACTAAGGAACCATTCCTCGCTCCTTAGTACATAATAACGCATAATCCTTACTTATCATGTAGTGGGGTATCGATCGATACCCCACTACTGATAACGTACACTCTGTATTACTCCCGCTTTGCTCCAGCATTTAAAATTTAGCTTGGTGGACACCATATGATCCCTTCGTTAATTTGTAATATTAATTACTGTTGAACTGTTTATCCCTTAGCACTATAGACCCTATTGGTGAGCTTGACTGACTGATATATTGGTGAATTCATCGATTAAAGTATTGGTCGGTGAGTGCGTCGGGCGGACAAACAAAGTGGATGATTGATCGATTAATGTATTGGTCGATGGGTGGTTTGATGGGTCGGTCGGTGAGTCCGTCGGGCGGACGATCATATTGGTGCATTGATCGATTGACGTATTGGTCGATTGGTGGTTAGATGGGTCGGTCAGTGTGTATGTCGGTGAGTCCGTCGGACGGACGGACAGATTGTTACATTGATCGATAAATGCATTGTTCAATTGGTGGATTGATGGGTCGGTCGGTATATGTGGGTCGGTGAGTTCGTCGGGCGGACGGACATATATTGGTGGATTATTCGATTAATGTATTGGTCGTTTGGTGGTCTGATTGGTCGGTCGGTGTTTGGGTCGGCGAGTCCATCGATCGGACGGATGAATAAATTGGTTGATTGATCGATTAATGTATTGGTCTATTTGTGGTTTGATGTGTCGGTCGGTGTTTGGGTAGGTGAGTCCGTCGATCGGACGGACGAACAAATTGGTTGATTGATTGATTCATGTATTGGTTCATTGGTAGTTTGATATGTCTGTCGGTGAGTCCATCGGGTGGACGGACAAATTGGTGCATTGATCGATTAATGTATTGGTCGATTGGCGAATGGATGTGTCGGTCGGTGTGCGGGTGTGCGGTGAGTCCGTCGGACGGACGGTCAAATTGGTGGATTGATCGATACATGTATTGGTCAATTGGTGGTTTGCTAGGTCGGTCGTAGTATATGGGTCTGTGAGTCGGGCATATTGAATGATTGATTGATTGATCGATTGATGTCTATCGCGGTGCTCAATGTGAATCACTTACATGACGACGGTGTACACATAAACTAATCATATTTCGAAACTAAGGAAAAGTAAAATAATGACTGCTATGGGTGACATCAGATTTAATCAAATGAAACCCAAATGATTGATTATGCTGCATTCCCCATATCACGATTGGCGGCACGATTGGAATCGTCGTCTGAATCGTGGAGTAATCGTGGTGATCGTATCAGATCTTATCAGCTCTTGAAATTAGTCGTGGTAATCGTCTTGATCGTAGGAAAGTTTTGGACGGTTCAAAAAAATTCTACGATCAACACGAATAATTATCAATCGTGATCATCGCATCAGATCGTATTGGATCGTAACAAAGCGCGACATATCGCATCTTATCGTGCTTCCAAATCGTGGTGATCGGGATCAACCTTGGACAAGCACCAGACTCTATTTAGATGTACTGCGATTTCCCACGATCTGTCACGATGTGTGACGCTCTGTCGTCATCAATGATAGTGGGTTGTAGTGTTCACTCTGTAGAAGTTCGAGAAACAATGACGTCCAGAGCTAGTCAGTCGTCCTGTATATACATCGGTCGGGGTCCAATCATAGTTCAAATTGTGATCACTGTCAATCCTCATCGTGAAAGACATCGCGACCACAATCGTATCATATGATAACATAGCGCATCGGTTAGTGATGAACGTATCGGACAGTGTCAAAACGTATCTGGACGTACTCGATTGTCCCAAATCGGGAACTCTGATCGTGATGATCGTGTCACATCGTGACAAATCGTGTTACTTGAAATTGAACAATCGTGACCATATCGCATGCAACCACACCAGGTCGTACCAGAACGTATCACCTCATATCCGAACCTGACATTTTCAATTAAGTTCCACGATCAGCTACGAATGACCAATCGTCGCGCTCGTAACGGATCGCACGACAGTGGGAACTTAGCATAACTGAAAGTCTTACGCGATTGGTTTGACCAGTATACACCCGTGAATGGGACTGGTAAAAAACACGAATCTCTTCCAAACCCGGCACCATAAAGTTTTTTCCCGATGGTGTAAATGTGGATATAGCCAGTTAAAAGTTGGCCAAGCAAAAGCAAAAAATACACTTATGTAATTAACGTTACCCTGACAAAGAACAACGGTAATTAAGATTTGAAACAATTAACAATTACCTCGTCTATATAATACGCTAAATTAGTTTCGTTAGATCTGGTCTAAAGGCAATCAGGCTGATCGACGTCGATGCTGGATTTAGCATGCCATTAAAATATGTTATACTTAGATTTTTTTCCACAAATATTTGACTTAAATGGCTTATAATTAGTGCTGGATATTGTTAAGACGACCCTCCAGTGATAGCTTGAGATTTTTTAAAAAGGAAATATGCATACGTACGGAGAGAATGTAAATACATCAATGTTTCTGGTTGTTTAGCACTACTTCCTGAAAGTTTCACGCGGCAACTACATGACATTTTATGTGTATTGTTCTAATGATATTTACACATGTGTATGACGTACAACAAGCGGATTACTTGTTAAAGAGGCATTTAGAAGTTGATGTACTTAACATAACACAATGCTTTATGGATTACAACTTCTGTTTTATTATTAGTGCAACGTTACATTGTGTTTTCAGGCATCGTTCTGGAGCTTATTTGTCAAGCGAGAGCATTGTCAAAACTGGGAATCTAAATTTCTGATGCCCGAAATTTAGGAAATATGAACATAATACGCCACCGTCTGTTGGGTTCAGCACAGGACGTGTAAACATCCCAATTATCTTCGAGTTGTTCCATACAGCTGACCACAGCCGGAAAATATTGTTTACGAACACCGTATATTGTACAATGTTCAGCTTTATGCCATACCCATTGCTGTTCGCTTGGAACCTACGTAAATGGTTGCCAACCCCACCAAATGTGTGGTAGTTGCCGACACATACATGTATTTTGTTTAGCCATCGTTCGACACATACGTTTGAGTAGCAGTGACTTAGCTGTCGACTTCTTTGCTTACTGTATCTCTATGTGCAATCTTAACGGTCTCTATCGTTCCTTATAATAAGTTTTCTGTGGCGTTCTATTTTGTTTTTCATCCTCAAAGACATGATATTAAAGTTTAACGAAGCCTGCCTTATTGAGAATAATTTCTCTTTATGCAATACTAAATGACACAAGGGAGGCCGGACGCATTGTGACATTCTCTCCCCTCTTATGTTCTCCTACTGGCCACATTAATAAGCGGACACACGCAGGGCAAGTCACAGGAATTATCACGGCTCATGAGATTCCGCGAGACTTTCAACTCCACGCCTTTGATGTGCAATAGCTGTCGCTTTCATCGTGTGCTATGAAGATTTGTCAATCTGTTGACGTTAAAAATGAATCATCTACAGAACTACAAAGAACATGGTCTGAAAGAAAAGAAATGTGTATATGAGTCAAATTCAAGTGTCCTACATCTGTGTTAAACCAGGCTGTATCGAGTTGTGCAGAACGTTATTGTGAATTAAACATTGCGAAATGTTAGGTCCAAATTAAAGGAAAACTGTAACTTTATTTGTGTTAACAATATAATTTGTTAAATTCCGTCTTTGCAAAGCTTGATTTGTCTTAAACAGACTAAAAATCTCCAGCATATAAATACGTAAACATGTATATGACTCGCAAGTGTATGTTTAAAAGATATGCACATCTTTGTAAATACATATGTTCCTGTATGTGTGGATACTCTCAATCTTACACATTAAATACATCAAAGGAACTTTTTTTTAGATTCATAGAGATATATGTTTCAATATTTCATAAACACAGCAGGTTTTCTCAGATGAGCAATAACTCCCCTGTCCCCAATTGTCTCTAGCTGTTTAACCGATTTGAGTCCACGTCTAGTGTGTCAATCTATTTTATCACCATTAAATACTATATTGAACTGGTCAATCTGGGCTATTTAATGACCTACAATGAAAATGTGAAAAACAATGCCACAATGCAGCGAGCGCACCTGCAGGTCAGCCAGACCAATATCGATTGAACTGACTGATAGCTTCCACGAAATTCATGGACAGTTTCCATCGACAAGTTTACATGTGTCAGGAAGGATGACGCCTTCTGGGTCTAACATATACTCATTTTAAGAATAAACACGGAAAGTATATATTCCTAATGTAGATGGAAAAGTATATAACAAGAGAAAAGTATATCAACATATTTATGCAAACTATTGTATTCTGTCTGATGCAGTTATGTTTTCAAAACTTAAGCACAGTTTAACGTGTTTCTCTTATTTAGTACGATACGACCGTGTTAAGTGATGGCATTTTTCAAGATGTATAGATTGCATGCTTATAATTACTCGTCTTGCATGGAAATATTCAAATAAATGTGTTTCCAGTAGGCCTACTCCTTTTGTAACTTTTTTTCCTGTCGCATAACAGCTGTCATCTTGGAACGTGTCGTCACGGAATAATGGCACCGCTAGCAGTCCAGTGCAGGATAGGGCTACACATTTCCATCTATGTATAAAAAACTCGCCCTGGCACAATATTTAACTGTATCTTAGTTAATGTCGTCTTCTCGTCTCTAGAATATAGGCATATCTATATATTTTTGGAAGAAACAAAATATGTCACAAATCTCTTTATCGTAGCTTTGGATCTGGCTTTAAAGTGTTAATTATTACACAATCAAGGTTGCTATTTATACAGAGAACGATAAAATATTTCCTCTTGTGGCTGTCGTTTAGCGTAGAATTTGTCCATAAATAGCACTAAGATGAACTTTAAAAAACGAGCCAGTAAATTCATTCTAAAGTTTCGTCACTTGAAACCCCATACATTCTGCAGGCGTTAAAATTGAGTTCTTGTCCTCGCAATTTTAAGAGGACGATATCAATATGGTTTCAGATTTCAATTAATCTATTTGAAAATATCATATTAATCGCTTAATTCCCCGCCATCAAAGGAGTTCGATCGACAATCTCGTGGGACAGATTAGGCACTTAGTGACCTCCGAGTAACCGAGGACTTCTCCTCGGTTGAACGTAGAAAAACAACTGCCTCTTCTAGCGAGAGAAATTCGATGTGTCATGTCTGACGAGATGAGGACGCCATTTTCTTTGTGGGCCATTAATCTGTGTATTTGGGGGGTATTTAATCGAAGTCACTGAAGCCAATACGTTATGTCTTTTCCTAAATGTCATCCCTGCTAACTAAACATCTCCGGAATCGTCGCGGTCTTTAATCGACCCTTCGAATGGTGGCGACTTCCTTCCAGCCACATTATCGGTTACTTTAATTGCCTCTTCGCCATGTTTCTCGTCTGTTCTAATAGCCACTTGGCCAGGCCGCTTTAACAATTATGGTTATTGGAGAATAATAGTATTGACTTTAATTTGAAAGCAGCTCTAACGCTGTGGCCGATCCTTGTATAATAGATGGCCAGTCATTAACCCATTGTTTGCTGCCATTGGGTAAGATTTCAACTCTTTGGATGCCGGTAAATTCGCCGAACGGGCCTCGGTGAAACCTGCTGTGCGGCTAATAGCTATTTCCCCTTATTGCTGTGAAAATTAATCATCCTCCCATGAAGCGCCTCGCCCTTATTGTGTGAAGCTTTACACAAGAGCGGACTGTTCTCACGACACCACCGGCCCTATCAGAACTGTGTATATCGATCCATAAGATTAATTGGTTTGGCATTTTGTTGTTTTTGCTTTTCTAAGACAATAGGACTTAAATGTTTTGATTTTGGATCCTTGAACTATTTTTTTCCACGGAGTTACATCCTTCCTTCACGAGAATCCTACGCACTATTTTCTAGACGTATTTCCTGCAATTATCTTAAGTTCTAGCAAAAGTCTCACAAACAAGCTTCCGCATGACTCTTAAAAAAGAGCTGTTATGCGTAACCTATAAACAGACAATTATAATAAAGAAAAAGCAAGAGCAGTTAACAAAGATAGATACATATTTTGAATTATAGATGGATTTATATATGTAGAAAAGCACTGTACGTTATAGGTATTTGTAAGAAGACTAGCAAGGCTAGATGAGTTATAATGGAAATCAAAGGGAATTCGTATTTTGTTTTTGTGAGCCTTCAGTTTGTTTAAAGTTTAAACCCAAATAGATACAACGTTGGGTGCTTGTTAACCCAATAAGATTATCTTTTCAAGCTATTTTGTTTGGTTACCTCTTCAGAGGGAAGAGTCTCCATGGTTTCAGAACGATCTACATGATCAGCCAGGAAGGGAGAAATATTCAGTTATTGGCCATATCGGCTACAACTTTATAAAAATTGTGAGTTAATTTACACAACGGTTCTTTGCTGATACTCCTACTGTATTCTAGCCTTTTGACTTGAGAACGGCGTCAGGACTTACATCGAAATGTTGTTTAAATTAACCCAGAAGTTATTTATATAACCCGTAAGTAATTTACCTATGTTATTGATCAACCAGCTACAAGCGTCACTTAAATGAGTCAAATTATAAAATAGTATATAATTGCAAACATTGATGAGGATAATTATACAATTTCTGGATAACCACTTCTTGTTTTGGGATAGAACACAACGTTTCGATACATATGCCCGTATCGTCATCAAGTGTAAATTGACTAAAGAAAACATAGGAGAGGTAGAAGCTATATACCAGTAAAAAGGAGTTAAATATGTGCATCTTATATTTGTACTTGGGGTATTTTTCCCCTTTTAGTTAGTGAATTTTAATTTTAACTTGGTGTATTTTTTGCGTCTTAAATCATTCTTGGGGCATTTTGTGTATCTCTAAATGTACCTGGGGCATTACCTGTATTTATTTTGTCTATGTGTACATAATTGTTTGTACTGGGATTAGTATATAGACTTATCCAAGGTGGGGTATTTTGTGTATCTTAAGTTACACTTGGGCCAATGTGTTCATCTCAGTTTGTACTTAGGGTAGTAGGCCTATGTGTATCTAAGTTCGTACTTGTACTTGGGCCATCGTCCATCTAAGTTTGTACTTGGGGTATTTTGTTCATCTTAAGTTGTACTTGGGGTATTTTGTTCATCTTAAATTGTACTTGTGCCATTATGTCTATCTAAGTTTCTACTAGGGGGTGCATCTTACGTTGTACTCGGTCCATTATATACATCTAAATAAGTACTTGGGTAGTATTTGTGTTGCGTATTCAATCGTTCTTGTCGTATTTTGTGTATCTCTATTTGTACTTGGGGTATAACGTGTATTTATTTTGTCTATACAGGTAATAGAGAGCTTTAGTTACAAGTTTTTCCATAAACTTCTAACGTGTGGCGTATAAATATGTGAATGACGTCATCAAGTTGTGTGTAAATATTGAAGGTCACAGTGCTCCGCTACAAGTTGCAGACGTCTAGCAGACGACTTACACGTAAGTAGGAAACTTGTAATTCTAACATCGGAATTGTGGTAATTAATCGGACTGGTTAAACGTTTTGAGCATTTTATGTGGAAGTCTAGTTCATT
>JAVFBX010217437.1:0-11572 GCA_034783855.1 Mopalia kennerleyi | reverse complement strand
GATGCATAGTGTCGCCCTTAAATAGCCAAACATACGCCTTATCAATAAAGCGCAGCTGATTTAATATCAACGCTGTATTACTCTGATGATGAACCTTTATGAAATGATGTTGATTTGGTACATTAGACCCTCTACAGAGGGTTACAGGTGCAATTCAGAATAACATATCCCTTATAAAATATCACTCTCCAATATGCAAGTTAAATTAACACATAACACCGGGTCTAGAGGGGTACATGTGTCATTCAACATAGAAGAAATCCTACATAAATATCCTGGCACTCTATATCATAGTGTCCCGTTTTTCAAATTACATTAAACAAATTTTCTTGTCTTGATATTTTTGGTTTTGGTAGACTAAGTTTAAAAGATAATTCAAAGTAGCAAATTCCTTAAAAAAACCCAGACGCGCCATCAATCTCCTTTTTTCGAATCCTGTCTTCGCTATCTTCTATCGTAAAACTTCAACCTGTGTTGTTATTGATGGTAGACTGAGTTTGAGCTGATTCTTGTAACTTTCTGCAGTCACAAGTAACATTAGAAAATTTTTCTCTAAAAGTCGGGTCACAGATCCAGTACATTAGAGGATTTATCAATGTGTGTGTATACGTTAAAATTCCCACGACGTATCCCGTCTCTACTGGCAGCTCTCTATCCGTGGCTATGTGCACTACACTATAAACAATATAGGGCACAATGCACAAAATGAACATGATTACAATGAAGATTAGGTAACGTTTAGATCTTCTCAAAGTTGCGGTGTTTCCACGAGGCTGGGTTGCCTCTCCCATAACTGTGACGGTGGATCTTTTGTTTAATAGACAAATCGTCCAGAAACTTAAACTGACGAAAAGCACGATTGCTATAATAGACATAGAGAAATAGTAATGACGAAGTAGAATGTGGCTTGATTTCATTCGAACACCCTGTAAACAGATTGAAAACAAAATATTTAAAGGAGAACGAAAAAAGAGTCTAAATCGTCATCGCTATAACAAAACGGAAATGTTATTTTTAACATAACTAAATGGTAGGATTCCACGTGAAAAGATGCCATATTTAAACCGCTGTCAAAAACGTCAGTCAACGCAGAACATTGCATACGTTCAGTAAATTATAATTTTAATTCGATTGTCAGAGAGTAGATGCGTAGTTTCCTATCATAAAAACCGACAGAGAGGGATATTGGGCCCAAGGAATACTGTAACGAGGCCAACTGATAAGGGAGTCAGATAAATTTGCATTGTAATGGGAAGTTCCATCGAGGCTGACCTCAAAACTATATGACTCGTAGCGTATTCCATAGTGTTCAATGCTAGCACTGGTATTGTCTAAACTATGAGACTTACATTGTAAACTGCCAGTGGCAATATTGTTAACATAAGTTCAATGAATTATTACAATTCGATTGCTGTGAATTAATTGAGAAAGACAGTAGATCAGTATAGTTCCTGTTGTAAAACAATAATTTAAAAAGTAACGGTTTCCAATTATTTAAACCGTCAGAGACGATTAGGTCATTTGGCACAAAGGCTAACTGATTGGGGTCAGATAACGTTTGATCATATAATGATCAATTTCAGCCGGGTTGACGTCATGATTTAATGACTCGTATTGTACATTACACAATACTGGCACACGTATTGACTTTATTTCACCATTAGAAATAATATTTATTTGAGGGTTCTTAAAGTGGATGGTTCTATACGGGACCATTACGACAAAATCGGTTCTTTGTGATAAGAAGAAAGGGACAAATACTGGGAACAGTTGCTGTGAGGTTTCATACAGAGCCATAAAGAGTTGTGTCTGAAAAACCTTGAAAGGTTTCATTAGAGCCATACTTTTTAAGAGTGTATATACTCACATTGTAAACCGCCAGTACGAGTATTGTAAACGACAGTGATATAAGAAACACCAGACAAATAAGAATCGTGACGTTTTTCTGTTTGGTTATCTTCCTAAAGAACATCGGAAACCGGACGGCACATATTCGTTCCACAGCCACAAGTATAAGTGAGCCCTCGCTGATACAATATCCAAAATTGAAAATAAACAGATACAGAGAAAAGGTAGCTTGGCTTATTGTTAGAAATCCGGTCAGGGTGATAAAACCAATGATAGCTGATAAATCGTACATTGCATTTCCTGAAAAAAAAAATACAGGAATAAAATATAGAATGCTTAAGAATAATTATTGCCAAAACAAATTGCCCAGAATTACATCCCTAAAATACATGATATGTTCCCTTAATTAAGTTTACTTTTTTAAAAAAAATCACTACAAATAAGGTTAATCTGAAAACATAAATACGTCAATCAATCTAGGGTTAATGGAAAATTATCTAATACTGC
The DNA here is from genome assembly GCA_034783855.1 of Mopalia kennerleyi. Taxonomy (NCBI): domain Eukaryota; kingdom Metazoa; phylum Mollusca; class Polyplacophora; order Chitonida; family Mopaliidae; genus Mopalia; species Mopalia kennerleyi. The sequence goes on along the minus strand of JAVFBX010217437.1, from coordinate 9,217 downwards.
TCTCACCAATGTATATTTAAAAGCTTACCTAGAGTCAAACACACGGAATATTGTTTCGATGTCGGCTTTTTCTTGATCCCTTTTAGAAGAAACACCAAGACAACCAAATTGGTGACAAAACCTACGGTTCCAATGATCATAAAGCCACGGCTGTACCAGACGTCTAACATCCACGGGTCGTTGGTTTTGTTAAATAAGCTGGTTTCAGTCAGTTGTGTTGTACTGTTAGTCTCAGGGTGTTGGAGAATAAACTCCATGGCGTCTGTTGTTCCGAGTTACGCCAATTGCCCAGAATCTCTGAAGACAGACTTAAGGCTATTCGACAAAAAGCTGATTAGTGAAACAGATCACCACTATAATCCTGGTTAATACAAAGCCTTTACAGGCCACCACTCTCTGCTGCAGATCGATGCAGTTGAATGTGATGTAATACTAATGCGTTTTTGTTCTTCACATGTAATCGCTTACATCATGGCCCATTACGTAGACTTATTTACCTAAATAATTTGTCAACGCACTCTACCTAGTTTATAAAAGTGCATTGCGTTGTGGTTATGTTTTCCCTGAGATCGAATTCCATCAGGGAGGTTTATTTGTCTAAAGCTTTTATTGTATCTGTTTTCATGTGGAAGTGGTTGACGCCAACAACTCGTCCATTGCATGTCGATATTCTATGTTTTTAAGCAGTTTAACTTGATGTCTCGTTACTGAAAACAGGTAATAATCAGACAAAGTAGAAAAACATTTAAAAATCTCAATGTAATTGTCAAAAATACCTGGCCAAGAATGTGTCCATAAATATCAACGTTCACACAAATTAACAGTTATTTTTCAGGTCCACGCATACGCCCTGTTTACTGGTCAACACACACTACCTATCACAAAGTTTATAAAAGTGTATTGCGTTCTGTTCATGTTTCCCTGACATCGGGTTTCATCAGAGATTGGAATTGTCTAAAGCTTTTATTATATCTTGTTTCATTTAGAGGCGGTCAATAACTTATCTAATGTTTCTGGACGTTCTTTTCTTTGTTATGTCTCGTCACTGAATATCGTTCACTAAAATCCCGACAATACCCAAGCAATGTGGAAAATCTTGTTTCATTTAGAGGCGGTCAATAACTTATCTAATGTTTCTGGACGTTCTTATGTTTGTTATGTCTCGTCAATGAATATCGTTCACTAAAATCCCGACAATACCCAAGCAATGTGGAAAATGCGACAAGAGCGCAAGGCATGAAATGTGAATGTAAATATGAGTTCACACAAATTAACAGTTATTTATTCAGGTCCATACAAATGCCCAACAGAATATTTTGTATCATGTTGTATTACAGGTTACTACCATAGATTGGTTAAAACAGGTCAGTACAATAACCAGAGGCGATATGGAAGATACAAAAAATAACATAGCACAAAATAAACATGATGACAATGAAGACGAGATAACCCGTGGTTCTTTTCTACCATCCACCAATTCCCCGCGGCCTTACTTCTTTTACCGTATCAGCACAGTCTGAGGTTGAAGCTTATAATGTTACGTTGGCAAATTTGAAAGCCAAAACAGCTATTAGATGCAGCCATACGTGTTCCTCCAATAGCCTTCTATTAAAGCTTAGTCAAATCGACTATGATCGATTAAAGCGAAGATACTTAAGTTTGTGACAATCTTGTGACCCAAATTTCTTCGGATAAAAGATGGCGTGTGTTTTGATTCTGAGACTCAAATGGAACCAAAAGTAAAAGGAGGGTGAAACTAATTTCGTTGACTGGCTTGAATTAAAAGTCAATCGCCAGTTAGCTTTCATTTTATTAATACAATAAAGTGCTGTAAATTGCATTAACAAATAAACTGTTAATTATAAAATATCGTCAGAGTTATCACAATGCAAGAATAAACACCTCATCTATGGTCACGTGAACAAAGTATTGTTTCGAAGATGGCTTTTTGTTGAACACTATAGAATTAATATTAAGGCAACAAATGTTTGGTCAACCCTATGGTTCCTGTTATCAGATATTTTTTTTTCACTCCAACAAAAATGAGACGCTATTACTCTCCGGCTGCTAGAGAGTGATTGTCAGACTGTCCAGTTTTGTATTTCACTCCAACAAAATACTATTAATAACGATATGGTGCCAAAGTCCCATATTAACACTTTGTTGAGGGCGTTGATATATCGGCACACTATATGAGGCCAGGATAACTCGTTCACCTGAGGGTAATTATTCCATATGGATTTTTTGTGGATTTGGTTGGACGCTAAGCACATTTTGACTAAACGTTTAAATGTCTGTTAAGCGTTTCTCGCTGATATCGACATTACTTACAATCATCCGTGGCCGTCATAAAAAAATCTATGATCTGTCAGTGCACAATGTAATCAATCGACAAAAAAAAAATCAAAAATAAATACCTGATAATGCAAAAATTGCTGAAAGCTGGATGGAAAAATGTATATCTCGAACCATTCTGAGCTTTCCGAAGAATAATTTAAGATGTTAACAAAGCAAGGGGAAAATACCGAGTCTTCTTATTTACATAGCATTACCATTAATTGTATTAGTCTTGGTTTGAGGAGTTGCTTCTTTTGATGACTTTCTGCAGACGCAAAAAATATTGATGATTTTTTTCCTAAACGTAATGTCGCAGATGAAGTACATGATGGGGTTAACCAGCGTGTGTGAATACATGAGCAAACGCAGCATGTCTATTCCAACTGTTGGTGGTTCTACGCCCTTTGCTATACGGATTATACAACCAATGATGTAGGGCACAAAACACAAAATACACATGATGACAACGAAGATGAGATAGCGCTTGGATCTTCTCAATCCAGCATTATTTCTACGAGGCCTGGCTTCTTCTGCCATAACAGATCTCTCCGATCTTTTTTTCAGGAGTAGGATTGACCATAAACTTAGACCAACAAAAAACATAACCGGTAGAAGGGAATCGAAGAAATAATAATAAGGAAGAACATTCATACTGGAAAACTCGCAATGATAGATCACTGTACTGTCTGTTTCCACTTGAGCAACCTGTGAACAGATTTAAAGGACAAGACATAAAATGAAACCCATTTAAGAGAATGAAGATTTGAGGACGATGCGCTAGTGATTCCCAGTTAGTGTACGTATTATCACAACCCAAATATATTTTATGACAAAAAAAAACAACAAACAAACAAACAAACAAAAAACTGTTAAATTAATCAATGTATATCCTTTTCGGTCGATTTGTTCCTATTTATATTTTTCACTGCCAAGGGTGCAGTCTCTTTGAAATTTAAAAAAAGACGAGGTATCAATCTTTGCAAATGTCATATAGCTGACAATGAAGTAAGTTATGCATTCTTCGAAAAATGTACAAAGTCGCGATACCTGTTATTGCTTTGTTAAGTTTCATAAAACCGCTCAATAATCGAGTTTAACTGTATAGTTAGTCAGATCTGCGATCAAGACTTGTATAGTAAATGCTTAGGACAGTTTTCGCGCCAATATTATATTTCTACATTTATACGCAGGATTGATGAATTTATTGAAAATAAAATTGGAACTGATATACTAAGAGCATTACAAAATTAAGTTGAAAGCATTGTCCGTTGGGGAAAGTGCAAGGTCATTATATGTCCACTTTGTAATATTCTCATGCCGTATAAATGGACGTAAACGGGTAAAAAAAATGAAAGTATTGAATTCGATCCGGACGTCTTTATATGATCAGTAATTTTTCACGCCATTAAACTACGGATTATTTGTCATTATCGCGTTGTGTTTTCAACTTAGTTTAATTCCTGATCTTATATTCTTATAAATAAATGACTGTCCTCGGCTTCTATAAAACTAGACATATGTCAACATTTACAATAAACAGTATACAGAAAAAATGCTATGCTTACCTTAAAAATGGTCAAAGGGAATATTGTTAATGCCAGTGATATAATAAACTGAATGATAATGAATGTAGTCACGTGATTTTGTTTCGTCACGTTCCTGAAGAGGAGCGGAAACCGAATGGCGCAGATGCGTTCTAAAGCCACAAGTGTGAGTGAACCTGCGCAAATATAATATCCAACACTCTCAATAAAAAGGACCAGAGAACAAAAAGCTTGGTTTGATTTCAGAACATTGGATTCGACGATGAATTCAATTGCAGCTGCTAAGGCATACAAAACATTTCCTGAAAGAAAAGAAATATAAAAAGGAACTGGTAGGCATCGAGTGGACATGTACAAGTCAGTTGTAACAGTGTGGATCACTTTGACGTACCAAGTTTTCCACATGGCAGTTATTCTGGGGAATGAATTATCCACAAATTAGGCTCTAACTTAACATAGGTAAGCATAGATAGAATATTTTTTTTGCGTCAGAATAAGCTGAAAGCTGTAATGCATTAAATTTCTGCTTATTGAAACACTTTTTTAACAAAGTGAACAAAGGCACAAAGCTTAACATATGATATGAAACGTTTCTAGTATATCAGGATTTAGTTGTTTGTTTGGTTGGATTGTATGTTAGTTTACGCACATTGCGGCTTGCAGTCTAGGGGTGAACAGAATCACCGTCAAGGTCACTGGTCTCAAAGACAAACAGGACAAATGCTAGACGTAAAACAAAGGCATCACAAACACATCGGCTCCATGGTCCCTGTAGGCTCTTAGAGCACCAGGACAAGCGTCTTTAGGAAAATATGTTAGTTTACAAATTGTGGCACATGCAAGGGACCGTGTACTTCTACCATGTGCAACACCAGTATGCTGTACTGCCACATGGAAAACGTAGGTGAGTGGGATGGACGGACATTAGCTTTAATAAAACGCCGAGAAAGCATTGTCTTGTGTTTTGAGGTGAATTCCAGTAAAGTTTTATTTTCTAAAATTTATATTACATTCATTAAAATCTGTAAGTCACGTGGTGTGACATGAGCTGGGACACGACCGTTTATCGCTTGGTAGCTATACAGTTGTATTTTAAATACCCTAACCAATGCTACGTTTATTTAGGCCATAATGGGCTTGACCAGTCGAAATCAGTTCGTTAAACGGACGTTTTCGGGAACTTAACAGAGAGAACATATAGCTCAGAGAATGTGATCATGACACTTGTGCAGGGAGTTAACGAAGGCAGAAAACTCAGAAAACAGACAAACTGAGCTAAAACCAGAAAACAGACTATGGCCGTGCACAATGCACAAAGGATGTTTAATCCAACGAGTTTGATATTATCCATATCCCCTCACCTCGTAAGGGGATAGGGCTGGTCACAAGATCAGCGGACAGACAATCGTAACACATTCAGCCAACCTTGGCAGTGCGAAATGTCAATGCCAATATAAGAAAAGACAAGTTGACCAGCTCATCGATTAGCAATACATTTCAAATATCGATACAATTATAGAATAAAAGCTTACCGAAAGTCATGTTAACGGAGTATTGTTTCGATGTTGGCTTTTTCTTGATCCCATTCAATAGAAATATCAAGACAACCAAGTTTGTGATAAATCCTATAATTCCTAAAACAAGAAGAACAGGCAAAGCTCTGTACCATTCGTCCAAACTTAATGCTTTGCTGGTGTCGTTATACAGGTTGGTACCGTTCGGTTGTGATGAATGGTTAGTCTCCGGGCGATGAGAAGGTAATTCCATGATGTCTGAAGTTCCGCACTCCCATTAGTTTACAGAGTTGGAGATTTCATTAGTCAACGTCCAGTGGTTGTATTTCACTCGAACTGCAGTGAGACGCTATCAGTCTCCGAGTGGGAATGAATTTTCCCCAATTTTAGTTTTATATTTCAGTTGAAGAGCAGAGCGACGCTAGGTTATCAGATTGCCGCATAACGCACTACTGACATCCAGGCAGTTAATCTGTAATCCCTCCCACCCTCGCTTAAGGCAGACTTCGTTAGATCGGCTTGTTTACCTGGTTTACCTATTGTCACATAGAATTAGCTAAAAGCTTAGCAAATTTGGTCTCCACGTTGAACTGTTTGTTAAACGTAGCACTCACACAGGAACATTACTTAGTATCACAAAGACATAATCACAAAATACCGACATATATTACCATATTGTACTGGTAGGTAAACATTTTCTGCTTCATTTTTTGTCAGTGAACTTATGACAATAGTGTCTTTCTGTGCAAATAACGGTGAAAAACAATGATGATGATCCATTCTGTAATTTTGGGGAAGAACACATAAAGAACAAAACCATTGTAGCGGCATTTAATTTGTGAGTGGACAAGGACTGATTATATTTGTCATTCTCTGGAGACGTGTTGTATCTGGCAACACGAACAGCGTCTCTTTTTCTGTTATATTTTGTCATATCATATTTCATCTGTGTAGCTATGGTCATTCTAGGGGCCAGTGTAATTGTTGGCATTTTTAACAATGAGCTGTCAGCAAAAGCCATGGGTTCGCAGCCGGGGATTAACTACTAATCCAGGGGCTCGATTCTGGCCATTTCACCAGGATTTCTCTCAGTAAAGTTCGAAGTAATTCTCCAACCACACAAACAAAGGAACAATAGCCGCGCCGAGATATGAATTCGTGCGTACCCTTAAGCTGTGTTTCTGATAAAGTGTGATAATCTACTAACTGTGATCAACGACAATGTTTTACATATATAGGCATATCGGCTGATATAGACAATCTTCATTAGTAGGATTAAAGAGAAAATCTATAAGGATAAAAATAAAATACATGGATTCGAGTAGATATGCCGAATATTTTGTTAGCTACACAGTTATCACATATTTTCTGTATCATGTGCATGGTCAGTAGCTTCTCTTAAGATGGCTGTAAGTTACCCTCAATACCTCGATATAAGAACTATTTAGAAACATTCTTGGAGTTTACCTGGAAAGGGGACGACTCAGCCTTTTTTTAAATCGACATCCCTGTGCCGGTGTGATTAATTTTTAGACAAATGTAAATGGAGTTATAAGTATATTTTTATTTAGCAATACGGAATCTTTAGTGCGATAAATGGAATTTGCGTTTAATGTGGCATTTACTAATGTGCTATTACTCCTAATGCACAATGAATTCTTCCTCATCAAGCTTGTCGCCAATCAAATGCGTCATAATTTGCAATATTTTAAATCGATTTTTAGGGATTCTTTAAATGGCAAAAACAGCATTTCAGCTGTTGGAAACATGTGTTAAAATCGTGTTTTATCAGACGGAAAAAGATTTTATTAATGCTTGTAGACATTGAAACGGAATGCTGATACTAGAGATATCATCTGCCTCTAGCCGTCAAGGACCTCGGCTGTGTTCTGTTAACATTCCAACTGACTCCAAGAGTATATGAGCGGGACACACGAATAATTAATAACACACAATAATTTTTAAAGTAATAGATGTCACAATAATTTATATCTTCCCGCTCAGGGCGTTAGTGTCTCTAATTGAAGTTGTGACGTAGCAGTAACCAATACAAACCTCGGCTATAATTATGTTTGTGTTCTGTTAACATTTCCACTGACTGCGTTGTTTATCGTAGCCTGGGTATGAGGGGGCTCATCTTCCTTAGACTCTCTACAGCCACAAATAACATTTTTGACCCTTTTCCTGAATGTCCGGTCACAGATCCAGTGCATTAGAGGGTTGATTAAGGTATGTGAATACGTCAACACGTGTACTGTGTTGCCTACAACTGCCGGAAGCTCAAGGCCGGGGGCGATGTCAATTATCCCGTATATGAAATACGGCACAAAACACAAAATAAACATGATGACAATGAAGATGAGATAACGCTTTGATCGTCTTAAAGATGCCCCATTTGTACATGTCCTGGCTTCTTCTCCCATGACTGAACTAGTTGATTTTTTCTTCAGGACGAAGATTGCCCAGAAACTCAGGCTAATGAAAAGCACAACTGGTAGAAGACAATCAAAGATAAAATAATAATAAGTAAGAATATCCGGACTGGACTGTACACAATTATAGGTGACAATACTGTGTGTTATCACGACAACTACCTGTAAAAGAATACAAACCTCATATAAATCCTTGGTATACATATGAGTGAATCTTATTCAATCCAAAGTTTAGTACTGTGCTTTTTAAAATACTGACTTAGTGACCACATCAGTGTTTGTTTTTATTATTATAAGCTACGATTCTAAAACAAACAATGTTAGAATAGATGAATTAGCGTTTATTATTTTATTGAAGAAAACCAAAATGGTCAAAAATTGATATGTCGATATCGCGAGATTCTTACCTTAGAATCGGCCACGGGAAATATTGCTAACGAAATTGATGATAAAAACACTAATATAATCAGAAACATCACGTGTTTCCGCTTTACCATCTTCCTAAAGAAAAGTGGAAACCGGATGGCACAAATTCGTTCCAAAGCCACAAGTATGAGGGTACTTGTGCAGATATAATATCCACAATGGGTAATGAACTTATATAGCGAACATACGCTTTGGTTTATCGATATGTTTTCCGATCGTGTGACGAAAAGAAGCACCGCCGATATACTGTATAGCACATTGCCTGAAAACATAGAAATGTAGCACTATAACAAATATCACTGAACAATTATTCTATTAACGTCCTGGTAAATACTTTAAACCCCCTTTTCTGTTCTATTTCTATTATAATATTAGTATTATATTTTCAATATAGAGAAAAACAATTGTGCTTGCCTTCCCCTGGTTTAGAACTCGGGCCTCTAGGTTACAAGGCCAGTGCTCGAACCGACGGAGCTGCAGAGGCTCTGTTGTAATTACACGCTGTGAAAGGAAGGTTTACGTGGTTCAATAGGTTTTATTTTAACATTGGCTGTCTAAGACGTAAAAAATACAAGGAAAAGATAACGAAGCCAGTTAAGTGTAGAGTTTTGCCGGTAAAATGTTTATTTGGATTATTTTAACACTGTAGTATCCATGTTATATATGACGTAATCGAAGTTTGTACTGAAAGAAAATGTAAATTATCATAACGTTCTAATTCGTAATGGTGCTTCGATTTCTATTAATCAATTCGAATAAACGTTTCCAAAAACAACAATAGCTTGAACTAGGCATTTTGTGAACTAACGTTGCCATGCTAATATATTATTATTATTAAGTCGTCTTGTTACAATTTTAAACTACAAAATCGTCTTTCATTGATAAAGGGGGGTACATCCTGAGGGAATGCTGATGATGCATTTAGATCAGAAATTGTCTGAAAGAAAAACATCGAATTTAGCTG